>JANHAO010019620.1:0-13150 GCA_026873985.1 Saraca asoca
TGTCTTGGACATTTATTTTTATGGTTAAAACTTTTAATTGATCTTTTCTTCCATTGAAATTTGTATCTTCAACCAATTCCCATGACATGAAAATTTTCAAATGCTGGTGTCATGTGGCATTAAGAGTAGGTTCTATAACTGCTATATGCTTTGAATTCTTTTTAATCAAAATATGCTTATAGGTTTTCATTGGGAAATTTTCTCTACAAGGTTTTTATAGCTTTTCCTTCACATTCTATAATGCAGGTTGCCTTTCATAGTTTCAAGCATTTGAAACTTTAAAATTTCCTGAGCTGAAAGATTTGTGGCATGGCCAATTTCAAAATAATGTGTTCAACAACTTGAAATTTGTGGCTGTCCACGAATGTGATTTTTTATCAGATGTTCTTTTCTCATCAAATCTGCTCCAATTGGTCTAAAACTTGGAGGAGCTAGAAGTAAAGGACTGTAGATCAATAGAAGTAGTGTTTGATGTCAAAGGCATTACGGATAAAAAAGTGCAAGTGAAACAGACTACTCAGTTGAAAAAATTAATTGTGTCTGGTTTACCAAAACTGAAGCAAATATGGACAAAGGGCACCTCAGAGATGCTCAGCTTCAGAAGTTTATGTGATGTGGAAGTTGTTTGTTGTGAAAGCTTGGAAAACATGTTTTCAGTGTCACTATGCCAAGACCTTGGACACCTTGAAACTCTTTTCATAAAATAGTCTGGGGTTGAGGACATTATTGCAAAAGAAGGACTTATGGAATGTATGTTTAGTTTTCCTCAGTTGACCACAGTATGGCTATTCTATTTGGCAAAGCTGAGAAGTTTCTACCCAGAAAAACATACTTTAGAGTGTCCATCATTAAAGAACTTGGTTGACTATCATTGTGAAGCATTGCAAAAATTCGCCTTTAAGCATTTAGAGTTCCAGCATTTGCATCATGTGGAAGAAATTGACGTAACTACTCAACAAGCTCTCTTTTCTATTGAAAGTTATGACGTAGCACTCGCTTCTTAATTGTTAACCATTGGAATTGTGTAATGAATTTCAAAATTTAAATTGAAATGTCTCTGCCTTTTAGTTGAATGTTTTCGAGTAAATAATAACATTTGCATTTTTTTATCATTGATCTTTTTTAGGTGCTCCCCAACTTAGAATGGTTGGCATTAAATGGCAATGATGAATGGAAATTACAGAATAGCCACCTTCAGGAAAATCTCTTTCATACTATGAAAGGGCTTTCTCTTCAATGCTTTCATAAAGCTCAATCTATTTTCTGGAATGATTTTCTTCAAAGATTTCCAAATTTGGAAATGCTTTCAGTTGCATGCATTTCTTTCCACAATCTATCCCCATTCGGAGGAAAAGGGCATCATGATGCAGGAACTCCTATGCAAGTGAAAGGTTCAACTCTTTGGAAATTGGACCAACTTAAGTATATATGGGAAGAATGCACTCTGTTAGTTCCACTGAATCAAGAAGTTGAATCTTTGCAAACTTCCATGTCTTTGAAAAATTTGACCATTTTGTATGTGGAAGAATGCAAACAGCTGCTCCATATATTTACATCCGCAATGGCTAAAAATTTAGTGCAACTAACGAAATTGAGAATAAAATATAGGCTCCACTATTTTTCATAGCAAAGCAACTGAGGAATAGAAAATTTCTCCATCTTTTTTTACATTATTCTCAATTAAAACACTCTCCCAACTTTGTTTTTATATCAGGCTATGATATGTTTAACACCTTTAAAGGTTAACCTGACTAGGCTTGGGTACAAGTCCAGTAGGTTAATATGAGGGCCAACGGATCGACCCCAAGGGGGCCAAATGGATGATCGATTCTAATGAACCAGTCAAATCGGTCAATTAGACTCCCCAGACTGGTTAATTGGATTCCTCAAATTGGTCATCAAGTATGACGAAAGATGGCACATGGGATTTGAGAAATTAGAATCCTAGTGCAATCAAAGAGTCCTTGAGAGCTGAAACCTTAATAGGAGAAGGTCATTACGGATACTTGATCTAATTCATCAAATTTGAGCTAAATTAATCGAATTGAAAATTGAAATGAGTTTATTTTATCTTATCTTTGCTAATTCTCAATTTTTATTTGGTGAATTTTGCATAGGTTGTGATTTAGACATAACAACCTTGATTCAATGATCTAGGAATGCCGAGGATGATTCTCTTTACTAGGTGAGTAAGAGTTTCTACCCTTCTAACTTCCTTTTTGTTATGCAAATTATATTTTTTGAAATTAGCCCAAATTGTTTTATAATGTGTTGGGAAATGGAAAATTAGGCCAAAGTTAGAAATATGACTGAAGTAGACATTGAAAATGATTTAGATTATGAAAAGCATATCAAAAAGTTCTCAAATACGTTATGACTATGATCAGATCTAGTGTAAGGCCTAGATGTGAAAAAAGTTATATGATATGATAGAAATTATGAATGACCAAATGATAATAATAAGAGACATAACTTATGATGTGATTTCTCATGAAGATGCCTATGGACTTTTCTCTAATCCAGCAACAAAGATGAAAAGACAAAGAAGGATATTCATTCCACAATCTATAATAGGTAGAAGTAGAGTGATAAATGATGGATTTGATGGCACAGAAGGTAAAATATATACTAGTAGTTCAGGAAGTTTTTAGAAGTTTTTCTTGAAGAGTTACCTGGAATGCCACCAAATAGAGAAGTTGAGTTTTGTATTGATGTTGTTCCAGGAACTGATCTCATTTCTATTCCACCCTATTGGATGGCGCTAGCTAAATTGAAAGAATTGAAAGTGCAACTACAAGATTTAGTGGGCAAAGGTTTCATTTGGCCTAGTACTTCACTTTGGGGAACTCCTGTGCTATTTGTAAAGAAGAAGGATGGGACTTTAAGGTTGTGTATTGATTACAGGTAGTTAAATAAAGTGATAGTGAAAAATAAATATCCACTACCGAGAATTGATGACTTATTTGATTAATTCCAAGGTGCTCAGTACTTTTCTAAGATTGACTTGCATTTAAGCTATCACCAGTTCCAAATCCAGAAGGAAGACATTCTAAAAACTACTTTTTGCACTCGATACGATCACTATGAATTTTTGGTAATGTCTTTGGGAATGACTGATGCTTTTGCAACTTTTATGGACTAATAAACAGGGTCTTCTAACCTTTCCTTAGTCAATTTGTAATCATGTTCATTAAAAATATTTTGGTGTAATCACATAGTGACTAGGCACATGAGCAGTACTTCAGGATAGTTTTGCAAACTCTTGGTAAGCATTAGCTGTATGCCAAATTTTCAAAGTGTGAGTTTTGGTTGTCTAGTGCAGCTTTTCTAGAGCACGTGGTCTCCAAGGAAGGTATTAGTGTAGATCCTGGAAAGGTGGAAGTGGTCTAAAATTGGCCTAGACCTACCTCAATAACTGAAATTCGTAGCTTTTTGGGTTTGGCTAGATACTATCATCATTTTGTGAAGGATTTCTCTTGGATTTCAGCCCCATTGACCAAGCTGACTCAAAAACATGCCAAATTTGTGTGGTCTGATTCCTATGAAGCATGTTTTTAGTGACTCAAGGAGTGTTTGACTTTGGCACTAGTGCTAACATTACCTACTAGTGGTGGTAACTATATCATTTATTATGATGCCTTTAAGATTATCCTTGGATGTGTTTTGATGCAGCATGACAAAGTTATAGCATATGCATCACAACAACTCAAGAAGCATGAATAGAATTATCCTACCCATGATTTGGAAATGTTTGCAGTTTTGCATTAAAAATTTGGCACCATTATCTTTATGGTGAGACGTGTGATATTTACAATAATTACAAGAGTTTGAAATATCACCATTAGATGGAACTAATAAAGGACTATGATTGCTCTATCTTATATCATCTAGGCAAGGCCAGTGTGGCAGTCGATAAATTGAGTAGGAAGCTTGTAGGGAGTCTTGCTTATATTGAGGTTCATAGGAGACCAATCATTTAGGAATTACATAAGGTGGAAGCTTGTGGAATCCAATTGCAAATATCATAACTTAGGATGCTTATGGCACATGTGTAGGTGCAGTTTCTACTTGTTGATCAAATCACGGCTATGTAGGCTCAAGCTGTGGATATAAACAAGTTGCTTGACAAAATAAAGAAGGATCTAGATTCGGGCATGGCAAGAGAAAATTGAAGAGCCTTAACATATCATGGACGGATGTGGGTGCCTAAAGTTGTTGATCTGGGACAACAACTCATGCATAAAACCCATTCTTCATCTTATACTATGCACCCAGCAGCAACAAGATGTATCAAGATTTGAAGCTAGGTTATTGGTGGGAAGGAATAAAATGTGACATAGTGGATTTCTTTTCTCGATGTCTTACATGTCAATAAGTTAAAGCTGAACAACAAAGACCTGTAGGTTTACATCAAAATTTGGAGACTCTTGAGTAGAAGTGGGAAAAAGTTCCATGGACAATCTTATTGGACTATAAAAAACTCCTAAGGGCTATGATTTTATATGAGTAATTGTTGATCATTTGACAAAGAATGCCTATTTCCTTCCAATGAGGACTACTTATTCAATTTCCCAGTACACTCAATTATACTTGGATCGGATTGTGTCTCTTTATAGAGTTCCATTGTCAATCATATCTGACTGAGGTACTTAGTTCATTGCATGATTTTGGAAATCCTTTTAAGTGGCCTTAGGTTCATAACTCCACTTTAGCATAGCCTTCCACCCTTAAATAAATGGACAGTTTCACAGAACAACTTAAGTTTTAGAAGACATGCTTCAAGCTTGCATGTTAGAATTTGAAGGTAGTTAGGAGTGATATCTACCCTTGATCGAATTTGCTTATAAGAACAATTATCATCCTTTAATTCAAATTGCTCTTTTTGAAGCATTGTATGGAAGAAAATGTAGATCATTGATTGGATGGTTTGAGGTAGATGAGACAAAGTTGTAATGCCTAGTTTTGGTTTAGAAGGCAAATAAGAAAGTCAAGATTATCAGAGAAAAGTTAATAATAGCTCAGAGTTGTCAAAAGTCTTATGCCAATAAAAGAAAAAGAGACTTGGAATTCCAGGTAGGTGACTAGGTGTTTCTGAAAATATCACCTATGAAAAGAGTAATGAGATTTGGTAGGAGAGGAAAGTTAAGTCTCCAGTACATAGGTCCATTTCCCATAATGAAGAGAATAGGCCCTATAGCTTATAAGCTAAACCTTACCCCAGAATTAGAGAGCATCCATCCTATTTTTCAAGTGTCCATGTTTAAAAAGTATGTTCTTGATATGTCTTACATCTTTCTAGAAATCCCAATTGAATTGGATAGTGATCTAACCTATGAGGAGTGTCTTGTAGCTATTGTTAATCGATAAATCAAAAAACTCTGCTCCAAGGAATATTTCTCTATGAAAGTCCTATGAAAAAATCATGAAAAAATAAGAAATGACTTGGGAACCTGAGTCAATCATGAAGGACAAATACCCTTATCTTTTCAAATAGTTTATCGGTATGAATTTTTCATTCTAACATCATTGAAGCTTTATTTTCAATAGTTAATCAAATATTTCATTTTGATCCTATACAACTCTGCTTATAGAATTCAAGGTCAAATTCTTTTGATGGGGGGAGAATTTGCAACACTTTAGCAAATAATTTAAGCTAGTAGTAGGTTTATAAAATTTTGTGTTAAAATATATAATTTATAGTCTAATTAATTGCTTGGAAATTTTGAAAATATGTGTATTATAGTGAGTGTTTAAATTTTATTCGGGGTTAAATTATAATTTTCCCTTTTTCTTTTTTCTTTTTTCTTTTTCCTTTTCTTTTTCATCTTTTTCTTATTTTTCTTCGGCACTCTATCTCTCTTTCTGACCTGAAGAATACAACTTCCTCTGTTTTGCTTTCTTTCTTTCCTCTTCGGCAACCATCGATCATCTTCCTTCCTTCTCTATTTGGTTTTATTCAAAGTGTGGCTGGCATTTGCTTCTTTTCATCCTTTTTGAAGTGCGAGACCACCTTCATTTGACCAATCCTTCTCTTCTCTTCGATTCAGCTACTACTCTGGCCTCCGTGGATCATCCCAGCTCAATGTCATGCACTACCCCTTAACCTTACCCAATCAATCTACGTGGTTGCTGCTCAACTTCATGTTATTTTCCTCTTCATCCCGAGTAGCAGCTTTGCCAGCATTTTGCTTCCTATCCAGTCGGTCTTGCTCACTAATCTATTTCAATCTCCAACCAACCTTGTGGTTTGCTATAGAATAGCTAACTTCCTTCCTTTTTCTTGCTTAGCTATTGGTTCCCAACTGAAACCCTAACCCTGTGTCCAATAATGAGAGTATTCATCCTTTTTTGAACTAGGATTTGTTTTGTTTTAGGATTTAATTTATGGAATTAAAAAGAGTTTATGCTAAATAGAAATTTAGTTTGTGAGATGGTTGATGATTTTGGGTTATTAAGTTTTGGTGACTAGTTGGATAAGCTATTTTGGAAAGTTATGGTTCAAGATTTTTAGTTGAAGTCATCTTATTACCTTTAAAGGTGAGTGGATAATTCTACTCCTATTGTGAATCTTCTTTTACAAATATTAGTTTTGTTTGATATCTTGATTCGGGACATCATAGACTATTATAATTATTAAATAATCTAAATGTTGCTAGTTCCTTGTTTTTGGAAATAAAACTATACATGATGATATATATAGTACTTTAATGTACCTATTTTTTTATATTATTATTTTTATATTATATACTACATATGATGCTAGTGACTGTATTGTTTTGCCATAGTAAGATTACTAAAATTAATGAATAATGTGCTACATGAAATGGATGACAATGTCATCAGAGAATTTAATTTATAAATTTGATTGGAATTAATTCTTTACTTCCAAATGCATATTGTCATATAAAATATTTTGTTGATTGAGTATTTTGAAATTTGAATCTATTGGAGATTCCTTTAGAAATCTGTCAAGTGCACTTGTGATTAGAATTATATTTGTTGGAAGAATAAAGGGAGGATACTAGTGAGGAGAATAAGATGGATGATGATGACTGATATCTGTTAGGTAAGGTTACTTTTAGGAATTAACCATTAGATTCTAGTTGTATATAGAAATACCAAATTCTTTTTGATCACTTGTATAGTTTGTGAAATAAAAACAACATTGGTAGTTTTTTTTTATTGAATTACTTGAAATTATTCTGGAAAATGAGATGATATCATATTTGTTTTTACTATTTCAGATTTGATAACATGCTCATGTATGAATATTTAAATCCCTATATGTGTGTATGTGTTTTACTAGCTTACTTTTGAAGATGAGATGTAAACTAATTATTGGATTCTTGAGGGATTATCTACTCATTGGATTTATATGAAACTCACTCCATTTTCCTTTCTGTTTTCAAAGCCTGAGGCCACTCTCGCTGTTCACCCACCTTTATCTAGACACGTGTCTACTACTTGATTGGGAAGACTTCTTTTGCGGAGCTCGAATGCTTATTAATTGTGGTATTTTGGTAGTTGGTGTAATTGGGTCATGCATGTGATTATGTTTGGTTATCACCCAGTAGTTTGTACATATTGTTTTGTTTAGACTGCTGTGGTCTTTTGTTCAATTGTACAAGTTATGAGTAAGGTGTGTAGCCTTTTGCTGATGTATTAGCCTAGTGCCAAAGGTCCAAAAAGTAGGGGAAACTCTATTAGACTTTTATAAAAAATATGAGGAAGTATTTTGATAATTATTTCTGTGTTGATTAGGTGTCCTTACTTCTTATACGTCTTATATGTGTCTAGTTGCACTCCATATAGGAGGTGTGTCTTATCAAGGATTTTACTATACTGTTAGGCTTGTAGAGGGTTATCTATTAGTGACCTTCTACACTGATCATATGCCGTAGATGGTGATGTGACAACAAGGCTTGCTTGTGACAATCTAGTAGGCTAGCTAGAAGGTTGACAAATCGGATCCCAGGGGTGAATCGATCGGTGAATTGTTTCCCTAAGGCAAGTCAATTGACAGTATCAAGTCAAGACAATAGAATTTTGGTGTAGTTAGGTAGTCACAGAGCACTAAAACCCTATCAAAAAGAAGCCCTAACACAAGGGGAGTACATCAAAATAGAAATATAGGAACATTTTTTATGATTGTTTTAAGTGATTATGTTTGTTTGATTTATTGTATGAATGGGTAGAATTAGCCTATGATTTTGCATGAAATTAGAACCATGGTCTAGTTGAGTATTCTTAGAGATCTAACTATGCATAAATTCATGAACTTGAATTCATTCATCCAAAATTATAGATCATCCAAGATTTTTAGATCACATGAGTTTTAAAAATTATTATAAAAATTTAATTTTATATTTTCAAACTAAACATTTTCAAAATATCATTTTTAGATTTTCATGAGTTTTGCTTTAATGTAATTTTCAAAGATACCATTTATATTGTAATTAAATTATATTTTAAACTTTATTTATTTTTATATTATTCTATATTAATTTATACATTTCATACACAAATTATGTAATTCAAAATTTGGAGTGTTTTTCTAAAGAAAATAATTTAAAAAGATTTTTTCTATTTCATAAATTCCATTACACTTCCATAATCATTTAGAAATATTAGAAATAAAAGAATTTCATATAAATTTAAAAAAGAATAGTATGATTTCTATAGGGAAATCTTGGAGTACAGAAAGATGATTGAAGAGATGTTTGTGTATATGAACAGACACAAAGTCAAGAGGGATTTGAAAGACCTATTTGCACTAGAGATGAATATATTTTTTCCTTACTAGGGATAGTGACCCATGATTTAGGTGCAGTTTAGGAGGGCATATTTTATATGGTATATTGTTGAATCTTTCACAGTGTGTCATTAAGGGCATAAAACCTTTAAGTCATCATTCTTTCCATTAACCCACTGTGCTAGTATAATTTTTTTTCATAGCATCTTACTTGACCATAGAATAAGAAATGAACTGAGTCAACTCATGCACCACTTGTGATTTGACTCAAAAATTGGCTAGATAAGTTAGGTTCATGAATCAAATGAGTTAAACTTGAAGCTAAAAGATTGGCTCGTTTGTAAAATGAACCAAGCTCAATTTATAATTAGTTTAATTTGTTTGTTTCATGACCCAACATGATAAATAAATTATATTTATAGATATTTAATAATAATATATATAATAAATTATGATTTTAAATGTACTATTATATATTATGTTGTATATTTAAGTGAATTTAAATAGCATTTTTATATAATTTTAGACTAAATGAACCAATTAAGTTAAGCTAATGAACTAATAATATGAGCTAACTTTGTTCATTTTGATTTAGATTTGCTTACTTGATATTTTGGTTCATTTGATTAGAATAAAGAAGTTATCAAACTGAGTCAAATGGTTCACGAGCTTAATTCAAGTGGAATTCAAACAAAAAATTTTAGTTCATTTGAGTACAAGTCAACTTTTGAGTTAGGCAAAATTCATTCATGTCGAGTTGAGCTAGTTCACAGCTTAAGTCATATCCACCCCTACTTGACTAGCTAATCAATATGACCATTATGCATACAAGTATTCTAGCTACCAAGATAGCCTTTATAGTACATGGCATGGTTCATCAATGAATTCTATAGCTAACTTTGAGAGGATTCACCTTATACAGTACTATAGTGGTTGACCTGAGTGTCCTGCTTTTCACTATCTTGCGATAGCTTCTACTAAGATTGGTTGCATCCTCAATTATAAGATAGATTTGATGTGAATGAATGATTTCAAACACATATAGAGATAAGATGATATTTCACGATATACATGATCACACATAAATACATTAAGTAAGATTTAGAAAGATAAAGATATTTAGAGTTGCATGTTAATGCTTATATGAATATTATAAATAGATGGTATACACTATGATGTATGAATTATATATATATATATATATATATGTGTGTGTGTGTGTGTGTGTGTGTGTGTGTGTGTGTATGGCTAAAAATATTTTCAACCCAAATATGTGTTAAATTTTTTTACTCAATTAGAAGAAATCCCGCCACTTATATACGTTTGCTATTAGGTATATGGACCCCTTGATTAGCTTTTTTCCCATTCAGCCAAATAAAGATCTAGATATTTTATGATTTATAATTTATATAAAAAGATTATTTTATTTTCAAAATTTAGAAATTTTTTTTTGAAAGTATATTCATTAAAATATTATTTATCATGCATTTTAAACTAAAGGTGCCAAAATTATATTTTCATGATTGTTTTCATGAATTTCAAAATAAGAAAAGGTTTTATAAATAAATTATGCTTAGAGGTTCGTAGGTTATTACTTGGTGAATCATGCCAATCATGTCCCCAAAATTTAGGATGTGATAGCATTCAACATGATTACAATATGGCTAAAGACCATACAACCTTGTTACTTCTCTCCCCTAGACTTGCATAGTATAAGTGTTTGAAAGAATGATGACTAACGTATCTTGCAGGACGAGCAAGCCATTCTGACTTGAAATGCATGCATGCTTATTGGTTGATCCAAGGATCCCACTACTAGCTACCAAGATTGCCACTTTTCAATACTGTGATTGTTAATTTATGGATCCTACTCTTAGCTACTTCAATAGCCTTTTCTCAATACTATGATTGGTTAGCCCTAAGGTCCTACTTCTTATTACCTTGTGTTAGCCATCATTCAAATTGGTTATGTCATTGTCTATGAGATAGTTTTATATGAATTGATTGAGCTAGAATATGGTAGAAGAAGGAAAGACTTAAAGGTTATGCATGAACACATAGAAGAAAGATTAAGTTAAGTAAATTAAAAATAAAATGTTATAATGTTGCATGTGCATGAATATGTGTGTGTGTGTGTGTGTGCACACGCATGCATATGATAGTATATGATATATATATATGATGCACATATGTATGTATAGCCAAAATGTTTTCAACCCAAATTTGGGCTGAAAATTTCTACTTATTGAGTATTCTGGTTATACTCACCTCATTTCATTAACATTTTAGGTTTATGGAATACTTGAGGGTTGTCTCAATTAGAACAGACTCCTCATTATATGTGCAATATCAAGTACATGGTTTGCTTGGTTATTTTTTTAGTGATCATGTCTGCACAATTAGATAAAGGTCTATGAGATTTTATACTTTACGAATTATGAAAAGTTATGGATTTTATTTCTCAAAAAATTTTTTATAAAAAAATGTTTTATTAAAATATTGCATCTCATATATTTTAAATTAAATACGTGCAATCATATTTTAGCATTGTTTTCATAATTTTTAAACAATAATGTTTTTATGAAAAAAAGAATTGCTCATAGGTTCATGAGTCACCACCTAATGATTCGTATTGATTATGTTTCCAAAATTCGGGATGTGACAATATCAATCATGGGAATCATTCCATAACAAATTTTTTTGACATTATTAACCATTTTTGACTAATTGATTTCTGGATTTTATTCCCCAATAGTTCACCAATTCTGTAGAGGTCTTGGATAAATAATAGGTATCTTTTTCCATAGCTCACCAATTCTCAAAAATATATTAAAAATCATCTTAGTTTCATTATTTTTACTATTTGTAAAATCAATCATTTTCTTCTCCCACATTTGCTTAGTTGCATATTTGTATGAATTGGAGACTATATGTTTAAACATTAACATTAAAGATGCTTACATGTCTTCGAGAAAAATAGTGATTTTTGTGTAGGATTTATTACTGCTTATTTGATATAGCAATAGAATAATTGATTATAAACATAATTAGTTATTAATAATTGATTTTTAAATAATTAATTATATATAATTCATTTTCTTTTTGGTAACATCTTTTAATAAATGATTATATATAATTTGTTCTTGTTTTGATGATGTATAGAAAAATCATTTTTAGCATTAAATTACTAAAAATGGCAATAAAGGAAGAGAAAGAGGAAGGAGATTTAGTTGTTATTTCTAGAATAAGGACAATGACGAAAAAAAAAGAAAAAGTGAGGATAGCATAGATACAAATATGAATATTTCTCTTTTTATAATTCTGATTAAAAAAACTAAGGAAAGTGACTTTTTGTTTAATCAAGTTTATTGTCTATAATTGATTATTGATATTTTAATCGTTACACTAAATATCTCTAAAAACTGTTATAATTAATTATTTGGCCTATAATTGATTACTGAGGAATCTAATCATTATACCAAACAAGTATTTAGTATATTGACAATTCATTCATATGTGTGCCTTAAAACATGTATGCCAGCCATTTTTTTTAGGTCTTTTTTTTTTTTTTTCTATATTATGTCTTTGTGGTTTGTGAATGCAGGGGCTCTTCTGGAAAACCAAGCACATTCCAGTCATCAACACTATATTTTGAAACCTTCTTTATTTTATCAACACATTCAGGAATTATAAGTAATTTTTTATTTATTATCTTTTGGTTAGAAAATAATTTGTTTTGATAGTTTTTACCTTTAATTCAAATTATTTTGGCTTATTTTAACTTTATATTGGTCTTGAACTTGCTCCATGTTTATCCTAATTTCCTTTTTATTATTAAACTTGCTTAATGTTTGTTTTGGATGTTTTCTTTCATAACTTATAATTTTTATAATTATTTATTCTAATTAGATTTTGTCATATAATGTGTGAGTCTCTCTAAAAACTACCAAAGTTCTCTATATTCGTATCTTTATATATGAGGCATGAGTTTGAATGATTATTTAAATTTGATGATGATTTGATTTGAACAAATTTGATTTAATTTTTGCTTGGTATTATAGATTTATAAATTTTTAAGGGGTTCAACTTTTTGCAATACTCAGTTTCAACTAGCAACCATTTGTATCAAATGGATGATATGAAATTTATGTAAGCCGATATAGAAATTAATAGCATTGGTTGCATGCTATGCTACATGGACACAAACACAAGGATAAGGAGAAACGTGGACACAGACACGGAAATATGATATTTTCAAAAAATATATGACACTGACATGTGAGGGATGCGTGTAAATAATAAAAATATATGGGTATATTTGTAAATATTAAAAAATATTATACTTATTTATAAATATATATTATAATTATTATTTTTTCATATAAAAATAAGTACTCA
>JANHAO010019621.1:0-13152 GCA_026873985.1 Saraca asoca
TGTAACCTCCTCCCTCACTATAAATAAGGGAGGCATAATAAGAGAATAGAGATCTGAGAATCAATAATAAAAAAGAACAAGTGGATGTAGGGGCCTTACGTTGGCTTTCACCGAACCACGTAAAAACTCCCGTTGTTTCCCTTTCTCTTGAGTCATCTCTCTAAAAGCTCTTATTTGTTCTTTCGTAAGTTTTCTCTAACAAGCAGTTAGGGGAGCAGAACCGAGTAATCTAGTTGACTAGATTTCGGTGTCAATAGAAAGCTATACAAAAGTCTATATAAGTCCCTAGTGAAGGATTTGACTGAGTTTTATGAACAAGCTACCAAGTAAATCAAATAGGAAGAAACCTTTAGCTTAGGAAAGCTTGATCAAAAGGATGAGAAAGATGGTTTTGCCCATAACAAGAAAAGGGACAATGTGGATCAAGGTGACCACACTGGTGAGCGGATTGTGAAGAAGCCCAACAAGCCCAAGGGCAAATGAGCCCAGCCCCTAGCTCGCCATGAGTATTATAACATCCTATTGGACACCCAAGACAGGATAGTCATAATGGAAAGGGAAAGAAAAGACTTCGGGAAGCCTAATCCTATTAAGATTCCTTATAGGCAAAGAAACAAGCAAGAGTTTTGCACCTATCACAATGAGGCCGGGCATGGCATTTCAAATTGTCGAGAACTCAAGGATGCTATCAAAGACCTCGTCAAGAGAGGTCACTTGTGAAGCTATGTAGTGCAGCCTTCAGGGTAGCAACCTGAGCCTTCCTAGTGGGACCCTAGGCAAGAAAAAGCCCCTACAATGAGAATCATATATTGATCTTGTAATGGATTTTGAGAATTAATGATTGCATTTCGATTTCTTTTGTTAGTTTTTGAAGGAACTCTTTGCAAAGTGTTGTGGCAAAAAGCAAGTTGCCCTCAAATTTGGTCGATTAGTCACCAATCATATAGTGAAGCTTCCTAGGGCATAGCTTCCATTTGACCTGGGCTCATGTTTTGCCAAGGTGTAGCTTTCATGTGACCCAGGATATTTGTACATTACATAGGCACGAATTTCACGTGACCTTGCTCAATTGCCAACTTTCGAGCTTAGGTCTCTAGATTTCATTTCAATACAATTGCCAACTTTCGATCTGAGGCTTTTAGAGTTCATTCTGGAAGCTTGTTGGCCACCTATGACCCTTGGTCTAGTTAAGGCATGGAGACAGTCAAAATAAACTCAACCAATTGTGACCTAATGCTCACAACTCTCATACGACCTAATGCTTGCCGCTCTCATGCGATTTAATGATTGTAGCTCTCATATGACTTAATGCTCACAACTCTCGTGCGACCTAATGCTAGCAGCCTTTAAATGATCTACTTTTACATTATTTAAGAATGAAGCATTTTGGTTCTTAAGTCTATTAACAAATGTAACCAATTGGTTTCTAAGACATTTTGTTTTCCTATGATTTGCAAGAATTTATGCCTTTGTCTGTGATATACAGGATATTCAGCACAATATGCAAGAATCATAAAGAACGATTCTTTCATTAAAAAGCCTCAACGAGGTAAATTTACAAGACTTGAAATGCAATCTAAAGCAAGCCGAAGGCTGAAGAGAATAAAAAGAAAGCCCACTGCTAGGAGACAAATTCCTGGGGGACCGAGGAGCACGCTAGATCCCTAACTTTCTTCTTCCAATCATCCTCCTCAGTAGCAAGCTCATCCTCAACCTAACCCTTAGCACTGAGGACTCCAAAGAGGCATGATAGGATGGCTAGGAAGGAAGAACCCATGACATCACTGTGAAGAAATAATCTAAGATCTACAAAAGATTTTCGCTCTGGGAGAAGTAGAATTGCCCAAAAAGGCTTCCTATGCAGTAGACCATGCATGTCTCTTTGGGAAAAATAAACTACTAGAGGTATGAGAGGCTTGCTTGAAGCACTCATCAGTTCACTCACTAGCTGAAGGATGAAGAACTTCCTACGCTTTAAATAATGGACTAGCCTAGTCTCACTAAAAAGTTCAGAAGAACTCCCAACTACTTTCATTGAATGCCTTAGAAGAAAACAAGGTAAACTCATCTATAACAGTGAGACACGTATAGCGTGAGATATGGCCTGGATCAGATGAAACAATAGGCTAATTGAAGACTTTGACCGTATGGCAATCTATAAAAGAAGAACCTTTGCCAGTGAACTATTTAACTCTTAGCCCGCGAAGCAAGCTGAGAGTTACAGGGCTTATGTTATATGCATTCTTTGATTCTACGAAATGGGCTAGCAGAAGCCTGGCAACAGATCAAGTCTAAATGAGAAAAGAGTTAAGCTTGCTAGATTAGTATAGAATAAGACAGAAGTCCCAGCTTGCTAAAGGAAAAGACTTACCAAAGGCAAGCTTGTGAAGAATGTCCTCGCTGATCGAGGGCTAACAGCGATCGAAAATCCCATCTCATAGACATTGCACCTTGCCCAGCTAAGGGCTCACGGAGGGTAAACTCACAGTAACAACCCTCTTAGACTTACTGCATGGGATTAGCTTGTAAAAAGTAGTACCATAGGCTTACTCATAGAAATCAACTCCAGAAGTCAATTGGTAGACCACAGAAGCTAATGTGTAGGAGTTGCACTTGTCATTTACATTTATTATTTGATGTAACAGAAATATAAACTATGTAATTACACTTGTAACCTCCCCTTCTATAAATAAGGGAAAGCAACTCTCTGTAGAAAAGAGGCAAGAATACTATAGCAAAAACTCTGCTAAAATTTTTCCATAAGCAATACAACGCTACCATGGATGTAGGGGCTGGTTCCATCTGCCTTTGGCCGAGCCACGTTAAAATCCTACCATGATCTTCTTGTTCTTCATCTATTTTCTATTATTTGTTGTATTTATTAATATTTGCACAACCAGATTGTAGCTTGGGTCCGCAAGAACCCCTCTGGTTGGCTGGTTTTATCACAACTGAAATCCATTGTTAACAAAAAATGTAAACATGTCAAATTTATTTTGAATTATTTTGACTATTTCCATTGTCTTTGTAAAATGGAAGAAATTAATGATCATTAGAGAATTTTACATTTTTGTAGTCTTGAAAAATGAGAAAAAGTTAATCAAATAAGTCACGAGTTACATTATAATAAAGTTCTTCAAAATAATCAAATAAGAATTTAATTGGTAAATTAATAAAAAAATTTGACAATATTTCTAAATTTTGTAATAGTTGCATAAGTTGTTGAAAAGGATCTGACATTGTAATTTTTCTCATCTTTACAAAAATACCACCATTGCTTCATATATTATACCCTCATTGATTTTTCTTATTTTGTTTTTGTTATTATGTTTATACATTAATTTTACTTTATAATTGACATCTTTTATGACTTTAGACATTAGTGTTCTATGCAAAACCAATGTCATAACATTTTTTGGATAATGATATTAATATATTTTCATACATAATTTGCCCAAAACTAACTATTTTCTAAGAAATTTTGTCATTAAAATGATTGAATTATTTTGTCCATTAATAATATTTCAATAGTTCAATTATTTTACACATTAGATAATATTTAATTTTGCAAAAATTTCTATGAATTATGTTAAAAATGTCAATTTGTGTTAAAAAATTGACGGCCATTTCTATTAATAATCTCTTCCAATTACACATAGAAGCTCCACATTACCTTTTTACAAACAAAAAATCATAAATAAAATGGGCACAAAAACATTGTTGCTAATTCAAACTTCTGGGTTGCTTGCAACAAACCAACATTAAATTATTGAAGCTTTTGGGATTGCTTATAATAACAAAATGCAACACATATATCAAAAGTCATCTAAAAGACAACACAAATACATTAAGTGCATTCATCATCCTCTTGTTTAAAGGATCAATCCATATGCCTTGTTTAAAGGGAAAAAGGAAACAAAAGTTCACAATTTATACAAAAACTAATCAAAAAACAAAAAAGGAAAATTAAACTATAAACCTTTAAAGCAAACTTAAGAAGAATGAGTAAGCTCCTAGCAGTTAGGAAGAGGAGTTTTATAAGTGGGGCACAAGAATTCCACTGTACAAGTTAAACAATCACTCCAAATAGGTTTAAGAGTGAATGTTTAACTTGTGGCATGGAATTATTTGCACCACTTTCAAACTCCTCTTCCAAAAGTAAGTTAAGGTATCTTGTGTAATGAGAGGGGACAAATTAGCCTTTCATAATGCCAGGAGACTTTAGACATTGGTTACTTATGTTGGAACTGATGTTCAATATCACATATATATGGTAGTTCCTATTTAAAAACCGACATCTAATATACAACTATTATATAAATGTGTCAAATTTATTTTGAATTATTTTGACTATTTTTCTTGCCTTGGTAAAATGGAAGAAATTAATGATCATTAGAAAATTTTACATTGCCATAGTCTTGGAAAATGAAAAATTAATTATAATATTGCCATATCAATAAATTAGTTGAATGTAAATAATTTTCATTCATTTAACTGTTAAATTTATAAAAAATTTATTTGACTATATATTATAAAAAGTTCTTTAAAGTATGATCAAATCAGAATTTAATATATAAATTAATAAAAAAATTTGACAGTTGAGAAGTCATAGATTTTAAATATACTTTTGTTGTGGGTATTATTTGTAATCATATAAATGGGCTGGTAAAAGCTCAATGGACAGACTCAACTAACAAAGGCCAAGCTCATTTGGATTGAGGCCACCAGACCAAGACACTAGATTGCTAAATATGAGCCAAGATCACTGGTCCACATGGGTCAAAGCTGTAACCTTAGGTCATGAAATCATGGCCTAGCTTCCAACTCGCAGAAAGCATCCTCAACCACTAAGAAAGTCCATCTAGTCTCCTATTCTGGCAGAAGCCTATTATAACCGTCTATCCTGATCTACTATGTAATACTAATCATGTCATGATACTTATCTATTATATATTTACATTCAAATTATAACCCCCCAACCATTATAAAAGGGGATGAAATCATTGTATATGGGATATATACAATCATCAAATACAAAACACTCAATAGAGAGTAATAAAAGTTGTAGACATAGGGGTCAAACTGACTTTAGTTAAACCATGTTAAAAACTTCTGGTGTCTCCCTGTTCTTTCTCTCTCTCTCTCTCTCTCCCTCTCTCTCTTTTTCTTCCTTTTTACATTCGTTCTATAGCTTAGGGTTTAGAACTTGGGTTGATCAGATTTTATTGTTAATATTTTGTCACTAGAAAGAGTGCCCTAAACTGCATTCACCACTATTTTCTAATGGCTAGAGGAAGAACCACCAAAAGTTTAGATGCTACAGTTGGCCAACCAGATGGTCATACGAAACATCAAGAGGATGCAATTCTCTATACAGGCACTTCCATCATCATCACTGCAAGTGTTGCTGCTAATATGCCACCAGCAACCTCACACCAAGCTACTATCATTGATGGAATATAAGCATGGCATCAGTATCATGAGGCATTGGAGAAAATAATAGGAGAGTTGGATGAGGCAATTAGGGCATTAACTTAGGTACGAGCCTAGGGCTCACAAGAGCAGGTTGGGGGCACTACATAGAAAAAAGCTTTGCAATAATTATGGCAATGACCTCAGGAAGAGAGGCTAACTAGAGAAAAATGTTAGCATACTTATTCAACTTGTTGTACCAACTCATGGTCAAGGTCGGAGGCCCGTCAAGTTCATGAGGAAGATGAAGGAGACCACCATCAATGTAGAGGTTCGGGTCGAGCTAAAGGCTTAAACAGGATCGGTAAGAGACATTCCTTGGATCAAAACTCACCAGGACACGAGCCAAAAAACCTTAGGACTTTAAATTGCCACAAAAAGAGGAGCCAACCATCTCCTAGCCATCAATCTGAAACTCAAGATCACATGGTAGAGGAACTGCTTCAAAAGGTAAAGTAATTGGAACGATGCTCATAGACTCGAGACCACCAAGATTGTTATGACGGGAGGATGCTATTCATTAGGGAGATTGAGAAAGAGCCTCTTCCACATAGGTTCAAAGTTCCCACTGTCCCACTATACAATAGGGATAGTGATTCATATGACCACCTAGATGCATTCAATGTACAGAAGGATCTTCAGATGACCAATCCTTTGGTCAAGTGTTGTGTTTTTCCAACTACTTAGGGGACTTACCTTGAACATAGCTTAGGAATCTCAAAGCTTGTAGCATTGACAATTGTGAAGAATACCAGGAGAGATTCATTAATCAGTACAAGGCACTGAAGAGGTATCTCGCACCACCTTGCCACCTCGCAACAGTCTTCCAGCAAAAGAACGAATTGCTGAAGGATTACATTACCTATTTTAGACATGAGGTCAGTAATGTAGAAAAGCCCTCAGATGAAAACATCTTAGTAGTGAACTCAACATGGCTCTGCAAAGATGAAAAATTGTATGAAAGTATATGCAAGTCTTCGATAAGGGACCTAGGTGAATTCTATGAATGAGCTACCAAAGAGATCAGGAAGGAGGAAACGATTAGCCCTAAAAAGTCAAAGGATAAGGTAAATGGCTCCAACTAGACTAAAATGAGGAGCAATGTTAGGAATGGTAAGGAGAGTCAAGAAGATGACCCTAAAAACTAAGTCATAAAGAAGGCCAGAAATGAGCGATCTTAGTGTAAAGGTTGCCCTGATAGCTACAACGTGCTATCAGATACTCTGAAAAGGATCTTTGTAACAAAGAAGGACAGAGAGGATTTTGTGAAGCCCAACCCCATAAGAACTCTTGATCATTTTAGAAACACGAACAAGCATTGTGCTTATCACGATGAAATTAGGCACAACACTTCAGAATGTAGGACACTCAAGGATTCAATTGAGGACCTAATCAAGAGAGGTTGTTTAAGATATTATGTGGCATGATGTGCTAAACTATGACCTTAACAGCATCAGTAACCTATATGGCAACAATGTCAATAAACTCCCGAGCAAGAAGACGCACCATCGATAAGAACTATATTTACCATTCATAGTGGGCCTTCTATTCCAGGTACCTTAAATAGGTCGTATGAATGCTACTTGCAAGAAGCAAAACACGTCCTATTTATTAGACATAGTGAATTCGAGAGTCCCACTGAGAAAGCAAGGATGGCCTCAGATAGTATCATCTTCGTAGATGAAGATACACGTGGAGTACATTCCCCCCATAACGACGCATAGGTTATCTAAACCAAAATTGGTGATACTAGGGTATGAAGGATTATGATCGATACAGGTAGCTCAGTGAACGTATTGTACAAGAGATGTTTTGAATAGATGGGTCTGAGTATAGGTCAACCGGAGCCTTCTCCAAAGACTCTTTATGGATTCACTAGAGATGCAACAGTACCAATGGGGTAGATTAGGCTTCCCATTACTCTTGGAGACTCGGGTCAGTAGGCAACCATCCTAGTAGATTTCTCATCATCAACTATCCCTTAGCATATAATACAATGTTGGGGTAACTTGCAATCAATGACTTGAAAATGGTCACATCTACTAGGACACTTATCATTAGATTCCTGACCCCCGATGGAGTTGGATGTGTATGAGGTGACCAACACATAGCCTGACACTGCTCTGAGGATGAAATCAAGCTAGGGATAAGGGGAAGAAGGTTGACGTGATTTCTAGTGGAGGGCCTCAATCTTGGAGCATTGCACATCTCTATCCATATTATCAATGAACTCGAGTTTGCTTGTCTAATCCTATAATATTGTTTTTAATTTTTTATGACTAATTATTGATTTCTAAATGAATTTTCAAACAAAATACCAAAAGCGAGCTATTGACATTCTAATCCAGAAGTAAGCACTTCTAATCTGGAAGTGAGCACTCACCCCTCTACTCTAAGACAGGCATTCGACTTGACGTACTTACAAAGACCTGGCACTATATGCATCCAACTATTCGGCACTGCATATGACTTACTTTTTGGCACTACATGCAGCCTACTATCTAGCACCGTGGCGACCTACTCCTTGGCACCATTTGCAACCAACTATTCAACATCACATATGACCTACTATTTGGCATCGCATGCGACTTACTCCTTGGCACTGCATGTAACCTATTATCTGGCACCACATGGGACCTACTCCTTGGCACCACATGTGACCAACTATTCGGCACTGTATATGACCTACTTTTTGGCACTACATGTGTCCTACTATCTAGCATTGCATGTAACCTACTCCTTGGCACCGTATGCAACCAACTATTTGGCACTACATATGACCTACTTTTTAGCACCACATGTGACCTACTTATTGCCAACTGAGGGACATCAATGCTTAATTCATTGCTAACTAGGGCTCACAGCCAGCTACGACACATCGATGCTCAATTCATTGCTAGTTGAGGCTTATAGCTAATTGAGGCACATCGATGCTTAATTTATTGCTAGTTGAGGCTCCTAACCAACTAAGGCACATCATTGCTTAATTCATTGCTAGTTGAGGTTCATAGCCAGTTAAGGCATATCGATGCTCAATCCAATGCTAGCTAAGGCTCATAGTCGACTGAGGCACATTAGTGCTCAATTCGTTATCGACTGAGGCTTATAGCTAGCTAAGGCACATCGGTGCTTAAAAGACCACCTACTGAACGACATCGATGTGACCTACTAGCCATTCAACCTGATAAATATACATTGCTGGAAGCTGAAAAGCATTAATATGACTGACTGAGCATTTAACTTGACTAACAATTATTGAGCTATGATCTGCAAAGGTCTATTCATGTTATCATCATTCAATATGATGTACTAACACGGATTGACTTATAAAAATTACTCTCAAACTTCAACAATTTAAGTCTAGAAATTATTAAGATAACTCTATTTCCATAGAGTTATCAACCCCTGGTTCTGGTTCTAAAATAGAAGAATGTGTGAAGGCCCTGGTTAACAATATCAACATGATTCTGGGTCTTGAGAAGAGGATCGAGGTGCTGGGGCCTGAGGATCTTTCTGTTGGGAGACTAATTGACCACATGATCCATTTTTATCTATAGGTAAGTGATATCTCTATGCTTCTGCCTTGTTTTTTCCTTCATGATTTAATTTGACCATGTGACCTTTTAGGGTATATTAATGATGGTAAGAGAAGCATGAGATTAGAGGAGGATCTGGTTGCTATCACTATCGAAATGCTAGGGTTGAAGGGGAAGGTTAAGGATGTAGAGGTTGCTTTGTCCCATGAAGTGGTGGATAACAAAGCCATTGATGTGAACCTTGGCTTTATGACCAATGACCTGGCTATAACGAAGATAGACTTAAATAAGGCTCTTCAACATGTTGACTGGTTGGCTTAATGAGCTGAAGTTTCAGAATAGTGTGCTATTTCAGTAGACCTATAGGTTAAGGAAGCCAAAAGGCTAGTTGGAGCCACTATGAAAGAGCTTGCGATGGCAAAGGAGGAGGCCGCCAAGATCAGGGTGGAGATTCCCGACTTGGTCATGGAGGCCACAAAGAAAATAGAGTCTTGGACTAGCTCTGCGTTGTTCTATACTTTGTGGAAGCATCATCCCAAGCTGGACTTCTCCTTCTTTGGCAAGGAGGCTCTCACGGCTATGGAGTGCTTTAAGAAAAGGAAGGCAATCAAGGCTTGTTTTTCCAAAGAAGACATTGAATCCACTACCAAGACCCTTCCCTCTGGGAGTTCTACTTAGGAGAGTGGTTCTCATCTTGTGGAAGCGACTGATGCTCCTGCTGCTACCCCTACTAAGGAAAGTCTTACCCATGGTGATTCAATTCCCGGAGAGCTTACTCCTTAGGTCCCAACTTATATAACTTGCTGGATTTTTGCTTCTTATGCTTGTTATATGGATTCTTTTCATATTTCTATTTACTTTCACAATCTTATACTTGATTGTTCCTTAGATTTGTTTTTACATATATATATATATATAACAACCGTGATCTAGATAGCATCTTTCATGGGACTTTATTGAATTTGATTTGGAAATAATCTGATATGTACATAAAATATTTCAGGAGAACACATTTGCTTCTCTATAGTTCTAGGTTATTTATAAGGTCTGGGTTTGTACCGATAATTAGGGCAAAGGTGTGTGGCATTCCATGTTCAGGGAAATTCTATTCTATCTATGTCGGCCAGATGATAGGCTCCATGACCAATGACTCTTTGATAAGGTATGGGCTTTCTTAGTTTGGCCCTAGGGGTCCCCCATTGGCTTTGCATGCACCAGGAAGTACTAAATGCATAGCAAGATCATCGGGTTTATAATTTTGGGTCTGACCCTATAGTTATAGTATCCTACGACTCGCTCCTGGTAGGTCATGATCCTCAAATGTGCTCATTCTCTCATTTCTTCTGCAAGATCTAGATTTACAGCAAGTAGCTGATTATTCTCCTCTGGATCAAAGGTGACTCTTCGATGTGATGCCACCTCTAATTCTGTTAGGATCATCGCTTCAAAACTGTAAATCATTGTGAATGGAGTTTCTCTGATAGTGCTATAGACTATAGCTCTGTATGCCCAAAGTACCTTAGGTAGCTCATCCACCCATGCTCCCTCTTTAGCCTCTAGCTTCATCTTCAAGAAATGCTCTATTATCTTGTTGACAACTTCTACTTGTCTATTGGCTTGAGGGTGGTCCACGATCGAGAAGCTCTTTGTAATCCCAAGACCATCAGAGAACTCAAGGAACTGCTCATTGGTGAATTGAGTCCCGTTATCTATTATAATCTGTTGGGGGACTCCAAATCTATAGATGATGTTATTGCAAATGAATTTTATAATCATTGCTGAGGAAATCTCTGCGAGCTCTTTCCCTTTTGCCCATTTGGTGAAATAATCCATAGATACTACTGCATGCTTGCAGTTTCCACAAGCCATGGGAAGTGGTCCTATAAGATCCATCCCCTAAATAGCAAAAGGCCACGGACTGACCATTTGCCATAAGTAGGCTGGTGGGGTTCACGGGTTCGTTGCAAAGCATTGGCACTTATCACACCTCCTGATGAGTTCGACTGCGTCCTGCTTCATCACTGTCTTTTGAGCTAGGGACATCCCTCCAGTATGATTTCCACAATGGTCAGTGTGAATTTCTTCGAGGATGGTATCACTGTCTGAGCCATCAATGCACCTCAGAAGTAGGGTGGAGAACCCTCTTTTGTACAATACATCGTCATAGATACAGTATCGAGCTGCTTGAATTCATAACCTCTAGGCTTCGAGCTTATCATCTGGTAGCTTTCCCTCTTGCAAATAGTCCAGGATCAAACTCATCCAAGAGCCTGGTGTCTTGGCAATTGTCATGACTACTGTTGATGGTGAAATTCGATTTGTACGGAGGGCCAGAACTTCAGTCAACCTGATGTGACTTTCAAGAATCAATGTCGCCTTTGAAGGGTTGCGAAAGGTGAGCCAAGAGGGAGAGAGGTGGTGGTTTTTAATGTGGTTCGGCTAAATCTGGGCGGTACTGGACCCTACATCCATGACGGAGATTTTATTGATGTTGAATAATTTGCAGAAGTTCTGCCTGCCAAATTGCCCTTCCCTCTTGCTAACAATGCAATCCTATTTATAGAGGAAGGAGTGGTTATATGCATTAATTACTAGCTATAGTTGTGTTACATCAAATAAATGAGAATAGACAATGAAAAGACCACATTCCGTTTGTAGGCTATGGTAGTAGGCTTATCAGGCCGACATGTAGGCTTATAGCTATTACCGTGTCAGGCAAGATATTCTACTATTTTAAGCGAGAGTTCCTTGCATTGGAGATGCCATGAGGGTCATTATAGCGAAGGAGTGAGTGCGAGTAGAGCAATCAACTATTATGCTGAGTCGACCCTTGAGCTCTTATCGCTGAGTCACATTGTCACTGGGGTACATCCCCTTGCACCGTACTTCGCAGCATCATTTTATCATGATGAGCGATGCTGGGCTTGGCACTTATAATTACTTTACCGTTTGTTGTTATCTGTTAGTTCGACCGAAGCTCCCCCGAGAACTTCTTGCTGAGCATGAGGACTGGCCTTCGTTTCCTCGGGGACTCATCCTCGCGAGGCCAATTTTAGTATACAACATAAGCCCCCCAACTCTCAGTGTGCTTTGCGGATCGGGAGTTGCATATTCCCAAGGCTTGATTCGTATCTTTAGCCAGTGTCTTTCTTTGACTGAAGTGTCATGTCAAATATCTTTCCATTTTTGCTTTAGGCTATACTTTCCCCTGTTTATCATTTTTGGCCGTTGGCGTGGCACTGTCGCTCGTTTAGGCCGTTGGATGAAGATTTGGCCAGATTTCCTCTGGATTCTTCGAAGGGCTGAGCGGGCCTATAAATAACCTGAGGTATTCTTTCTTTTGCCTCAGGAAAATTTGATGGAGGAGACTGAAGAGCTTTTGGAGCTTCTTGATGTCTTGGCTTCCGGTGAAGCTTGTTGAGACTCAGATGGCCTATTGCATGGTGGTGGGAGACACGGATGGCCCATTACACATGGCTTGGGCGTAGAATCGGCCTGGCGGGGCTTTCACGATGTCTCCTAGCCACCCCCTCTAGCCATCATTGGCAGCTCTACTACTGGCCTGCTGATTCCAGGGGATGCTCTAGTTCCGACCCAGACAGGCACGCCGATGGAGGAATAAGCAGGAGGGACTATGGGCTGCTACTTTAACGCCAGGAGTAGGCTTAGAGACTGGCCTTTCCCTCTGTAGAACCCTCACCTCGCTTGTTGAGGTTTCTTTGAATGGGTTCTTCTCCTTTTAGATGTATGTAGCAAATACTTCATGTGTTGTTGTATGTAAATTTACGATGATCAATGAGAACTTCTATTTTTAGCCAATTGACTGTGCTTTATTTTTCAGTCTGCTCAATGAACTACGAGTGAGGTGCGCTTGAGAGATTGCGAGAAGCATGTCCATATATGAGGGTTATGAAGAACTCGTCCGCATGTAAGCTGTGGGTGATAATAATATCATTTTGATAATGGCGAGGTGGAAACCATTCGCTATAGTGAGAATGCTATAACGAGGTGACAATCGTTTGCTATAGTGAGAATGCTGTAGCGAGGTGAGAATCATTCGCTGTAGCGAGAATGCAAAGGCAAAGAGAAAACTTTTTCTCGATGGTGTTTGGCCAATCGATAATTTTCATTAATTTTGAAATAC
>JANHAO010019622.1:0-13154 GCA_026873985.1 Saraca asoca
ATGTTAATATGATTATTGAGATTTTGATAATCACTTGTAGAAGAGGATAGGAAAACCAAGCAATGCATTGAGATTTTGATAGATTATTTGTGACTGAGTTTTGCATAAGACTTATTAATCATTTCAGGGATCCTTGTTATGATTATCAACAATTGAATGAATATTTAGTGATTAAGAAAACATTAATCTCAAGCTAGTGAATTCCCTTAGGCTGGTTAGTTTATTTATCTCTATTTTAGTTTTTGCATGTTAATGTTAGCTATAGTTTAGATACTGCCAACCCCTTTATTTCTATCTCCTAATCTAATTGATATTATCATCCAAATGATCCAAGGGCTTGACCCAGTATTGCCTTATACTACAAGTAGTTTAGGTAATTCGGTTATAAATTACTAATCTTGATTGGCCTCGATAATCGATCAATTGCATATTTGCTTAAAAGTCTTCCAGATATTGAATGCAATTGGTGATACATTTAGAATAGTAGTTAGTGATCACTAGAAATATAGGCTGATTGGATTGGTTGTGAGGTTGTCATGGCTAAAGCTGATAAAGCCAAAGCAATAGTAATGAAATTAGATTATTCTCCTAGAATTCCTATTCATCTCATATATTATGGTTTGTGGATTAATATGTCATTTTATTTTTGAATACTTTCCTGAGGTTTATTTGAATTACCCAAACATTCTTTCCTTATGGTATTTTTCTTTTGAGTTATATAATCCTAGGATTTCTCTTTTACAATTTTCCATATTAAAAGGCCAAAGAACTTAATTAAGATCTTTTGTTAATTATTTTGATTAAATGGTTCATGTAAACTAATACTACCTGTAAGTCTAGTTCTAACATGTAAAAGCTTTAAAGGGGAAAATGTATGATTTTAATAATTTTCTTAACCTTTATAGTTCTTGATACCATGACAAACATTTTTTGATAATAAAAATGGTTTCACCCAATAGGTGTAAGGGGAGTTGCTTTATGGATTACTTTCAATATGAAATGATATGTAAAGCTTATTTATGAAATGAGTTGTGTATTTGTAATTAATATTATGGATGTGTTATGTATGGTACAATTTTGAGGGCAATTTTTGTCTCCTTTCAACTTCTAAAATTCTATGTAAAATGGTCAATGTTCATCTTCAGGTGAGTTATGTAACTTGTATTGTGACTTTCTCTTTAGGAGGATTTCTTATCCTCCCTTTTTGTTAATTATTTTCTCTTAATAAAATATTTTCCTATATATAAAAAATAATATATTCTATGCACTCTTAGTGCAAACTTATCTTTCTCTTTCATTGTCAATCATTCATTTGGAAATTTGTCTTGCTTTACTATGATAGTTGTTGACCATTTATCTTGATTTGCAGTTTAAACCTAAAATAGATGATGTATATGCACAAATAACTTTGCTTCTTGAAGCAGAAGTGAATGCACTTTTTTTATTTTATTTTTTCTAGCTAATTGTGACTTGATCCATTCTTGACATTATTGTTTTTTCTTTATGGTATGTCCTAGGTTTCCCTATTGCTAAGTCTAGCCCCTATTCAAAAGTTTTATAATTTGTTTTGGTAATAACAAACTTTTTTGGATAAGCTAATTATGTTAAATTTCAGTGTTCTTATCTTGGAAGGCCTTGGATTACTCGTTGAAGACATAGAATAAGCTTAGGATATATTTAATGCAAAGGTTAGGATTGATTTGAATTTAGCTTAAGATTTAAGTTGATTTTTAAAAGTATTTGCATAAAAAAAATTTAGAAAATCTCTTCAAAAGTGTTTATCCAAGTTCTTAAATGATTTAACAAAATCTTACATTTGAAAAATATGTTTTTGATTTGAAATAAATGTTTTGAAATTGATTAAAAATGTTTTTATTCAGAATTTTTGAAAACAACATTTGTGTTTGGTAAATCCTGGACTCATGATTTGAATCATAGCCCTTTGGATTTTGTCAGAGAGTATTGAACTTCAAGTGAATCAGCTTGCAGTTTTTGAAATGCACATATAAGTCAAATCGCATAATATAAAATTTTTGCATAGGAGCATTCCATTGAAGGTGATTTAATTCACAGTTTTTGAACTGTGCACACTAGTCAAATTGTACAATCTTGAAGTAGGGCAAGCGAATCAAATTGTAAATTAACTCGTGAGGGTAAATTTTTTCATAGAGAGTTTTACACTCTTTATGACTTGTCTTGCAATTTAGATTTTGCCCCACATAATTTGAGTCACAAGTCAAGTTAACTTGAGTAAAATTTTGAATTAACGATCTTTTATAGCCTTCTCACTATAAATAGCCTATGCTCTCATTTCCTAAGTGCGAACCCTAACTTCCAAGAGGTAAATACTATCTATTTCTTTAGAGCTTCATTTATTTACTCTCTTACATCTTCTTGAGCTTGGTTTGAGTGATTTCCTATCTCTAATACTTCAATTTGTAATCTAAACTTTTTAGTTCTTGTTATTTTCTTCCATTTCATTTCAAGTTTCTAGGTATATTTTAGGGCTAGTAGTATGGAATCTCTTTCATTCTTAGCATTGAGTGAGGCATCTCAAAGGATTTCCAATTATTAGGGGATGTAATCATTGTAAAGGATTTTCCAGTACTGGATTCAAACCTAGAAGGACAAATATTAGTGAAGACAAGTTTTTTTCACATTTGAAAAGTGGATGTATATCTTGGAACGCATGTTCAAGGGTGAACCACTATAAAAAGCTGTGTTTAAATTTCTTTATCCTTACTCTTTTATTTTTTTCCAATTTATTTTCCTACAATCTATTTTTCTGCACTTTCTATTTTTAATTTTTATTATTGTTCATATTATTATTGAGAAATTAATGTGTTGAGTTTATGGTTGCCAAAGTTGGTTTATGAGATTATTAATCATTTGTTTCTAAAGTATTGAAATTATTTGAAATTTGAAAAGGGGTTTTGGAAAAATGATTAGAAAAATTTTAAAAGTCTAAAATTAATTCACTCCCTTTTGGTGGAATCCCCGATTATAATTGGTATTAGAGCTTAGCTCTTGTTATTAAGGCGTAACTTTCTTAAGAGGATCTAATAGATTCTAATGATTTTAGTAATTTACCTAAGTGTCCTCTGTTGAACAAACCCCTTGGGTTAAATGGACAACACTATACATATAGAAAATAAAAGATGTAAGATTTCATTTAGGCCACAAATATTGACATGTGGAAAATAGTGAAAAGTGGATACAATATTCTAACTAAACTTGAAAATGGTCTAACTATTTTGAAACCTAGAAGTGATCAGAGTGAAGATGAAAGAAGAAGCACATTTTTACTTCTAAGGTCAAATGGATTATGCCATTTCACAATGACCTAGTGAATACAGGAGAGTATCTAACTGTTCTATTGTTAAAGAAATGTGGGATGCTCTTGAAGCAGCTCATATAGGTGCTATCCAAGTCAAGGTATCAAAGGTTCATATGCTTATATCTCCATATGAGCTTTTTAAAATGAAATATGCTGAATCAATCAATGATATGGTGCAAAAGTTCACAACAATTGTTAATCATTTGAGCATTCTTAGTAGAAAATTCAAAAATGCTAATATAGTCCATAAAGTCCTTTGCTCTTTGACCAATGAATGGCAACCGAAGATTATCACAATAAATAAGTCAATAAAGATGGGCATGCCTTCTTTGTAAGAGTTATTTTGTAACTTCGAGGAGCATGAGATAGAACATAAAAGGTTCTTAAAGTTAAATGATAATAATAAAAAATGAAAAATCTTGCTCTTAAATCTATTACAACTTATGAAAAGGAGGATGACGAATTGGAAAGTTTGGATGATCCTAATGACTCCTCTATATAATATGATTGGGCTCTTCTCATAAAGAAGTACCAAAGGCACTTAAAAGCTTACAAAGTTGAGAGAGGAAAGAAGCCTCCTCTCCCTAGAAGAAATGCAAATAGTGGCAAGCAAAGTAATCAATATAATCCTACTTGTTATGAGTTTAAGAAGTCGAGGCATATCAAATACAATTGCCCCTCATTCTTGTATTACAAATGTTTTGTTAGTTAAAAGGCTTAAAATTAATTGCTTAGCATTAGTCAATTTTTTAACAAGGAGAATAAAGTCACTTTTGACTCCATTTGTTGCATTGTTGAGAACTTGAATGATAAGCAAATTAAGTTGGCTAATAAAAGGTTTAACAATATTTAGATTATTGACATCGATAATGAGCCCAATACTGATTCCAAGTATTTGTTTAGTATAAATGATGATTCTTAGATTAGGCATAGAAGACTTGCTCATGTAGGTATGGACCTTATTGTAAAACTTTCTAAAAATGATTTGATTATTAGTTTGCCTAAGCTTAAGCACATAAAAGGTAAACTATGCAATATATGTTAGAATGGTAAATAAATGAAAGCATCTTTTAAACTAAAAAATTTTGTGTTTACATCAAGATTACTTTAATCACTTTACATGGACTTGATTGGTCTATCAAGGATTAAAAGTAGTGGTGGAAATTACTACGTACTTGTAATTGTTAATAATTATTCAAAGTATACATGGATGTTACTTTTTGCTAAAAAAGGTTGATACTTTTCAAGCTTTTCAAAAGCTTGTTAAGTCCAACCAAAATGAAAAAGGAATAACAATAGTAAATATTCGAAGTGATCATGGTGGAGAATTAAAAAATCATGATTTTACTTATTACTAAATTGGGAATGGTAATGAATATAACTTCTCATCCCCTAGAACTTTTTAATAAAATGGAGTTAATAGGCGGAAAAATAGGTATTTAGAAGATATGACAAGAACCATGCGTAAAGTCAGTTCTTTCCCTAAGTCCTTTTGGATGAATGTGGTGAATACTGCTTACTATGTTATAAGTAGATCTTTGATTAGGACCATTCTTAAGAAAATGTCCTATAAGCTATACAAGGGGAGAAAATCCAATGTATTACATCTTTATTTTTGGTTATGAATGTTATGTACTAAATAATGGTAAAGATAACCTAGGAAAATATGATTCCAAATCTCATAAAGCATTATTTATTGAGTATTTTTCTACTAGTAAAGATTTTTGAGTGTATAAAAAAGAACTTTGCAAATACAAGAATTTATTTTTATTACTTTTGATGAATCTACTTCACATGTGCATAAAGTTGATGATGATGATGAAGATGAGCAAGTATATGCTTAGGTTCTTTAACAAGTTTCAAATCTACATCAAGAAAGAAATGAAGAGGAGGAAAGGGATAAAGAGGACAAAGACGATGAAGAGGCTCCTTCTATAGATATTACAATTGAAGAATAAGCTCAACAATCACAAAGAGCATGGAAAATCATAAAAGCCATCCAATTGACCAAGTAACTAGTGATGTATCATAAAGGATAACATGTGATACTCTTAGAAATATTTGTGATCATCTAACCTTTTTATCTCAGATTGAACCTAAAAATATTGATAAGGATACAAATGATGAACATTAGTCTTTGGCTATGGAAGATGAGTAAAATCAATTTGAAAGAAATGAAGTTTAGGAACTTGAGCCAAAACACTATGATCATAAAATTATAGAAACTAAATAGGTTTTAAGGAACAAGATTGATGACAATGGTGTCATTATTAGAAATAAAACCATATTGGTTGCAAAAGGCTACAACCAAAAGGAAGGCATTGATTGTGATGAAACATATGCACCTTCGGCTACGTTAGAAGCAATTAGAGTGTTATTAACATAAGCTTGTATAAAAGGTTTAAACCTTTATTAAATGGATGTTAGAAGTGCCTTTTTAAATAGCTTGATTATAGAAGAAATGTATGTTGAACAACCTCCGAGTTTTGAAAGGAACCTCTTTCTTAAGAATGTCAATCAACTTAAAAAGGCTCTTTATAGCCTCAAATAAGCTTCTAAAGTTTAGTATAAGCATCTGAGCAAATTTCTTATAAATAATGGTTTTCCAATAGGTAAAGTTAATACCACTTTGTTCATAAAGCATAAAGGTGATGAAATCCTATTAGTGTAAATATATGTTGATAACATTATCTTTAGTGCTACTAATAAGTCTATGTACAAAGGGTTTGCTAAGATTATCCAATTAGATTTCAAGATGTCCATGATGGAAAAGTTAAATTTCTTCCTTGGTCTCCAAATCAAGCAAAATACACAAAACAACTGCTTAAAAGATTTGACAAGGAAAGTGCAAAACCTTTTGGGATCCTATGAGTCTCTCAACAAAGCTTGGTCTTGATAATGGAGGTAAAAAGGTGGATATTACTATGTATAGAGGCATGATAGGAAGTTTACTCTAACTTATTACCAGTAGACTCGACATAATGTTTAGTGTGTATATGTGTGCAAGGTTTCAAGTAAATCTAAAAGAATCAAATTTGATTGATGTTAGAAGAATTTTAAGATACCTTGCAAGCAAACCATATATGAGGTTGTGCTATCCTAGAGTAAGCTCTAATTCTTTAGTAGGTTATTTCGATGCTAACTTTGCTGGTAGTAGAATGAATTGGAAAAACACTTTCAGAACATGTTAATTTCTTGGCCATTTTTTAGTCTCATGGCACAAGAAAAATCAAAATAGTGTAACTTTATCCCTTGTAGAAGCTAAGTACATAGCCATCATTGTTGCACTCAAGTCCTTTAAATGAGATAACAATTATCAAACTATGATTTAAACTTTGAGAAAATTCCTATAAAGTGCGATAATAAAAGTGCCATTAACCTAATAAAAAACCTAAGTATGCACTTTAAAATTAAACATATATGACATAAAACATCATTTCATTAGGAATCTTGTTCAAAATAGAGATATTGCCATTGAATTTATTCAAATTAATTTTCAAGGTTTGTTAATTAATAAATTTGTGGTGTATAAAAATATCCAAATTGAAGAAGAAAATTCTTTCCCAACAATGAATCATATGAGAGGTACATTGGATTTAAGGAAAAAAGGTTGAACCATTAAAGTGTTGGGATTTGAATTTCTTAAATGGCAGTCTTCAAGAATTGAAAAACACCCTAAAAAACTCAAGCTCATGAAATTTGTCACCTATAGTGCTAACTCCTATCCAAGGCTTATTAGAATGTTTTATACAAAGTTAGGTGTTAGTAAAGGTCAATTGTCAGTAACAATAATATAGAAGACAATCAATTTAGATGTTAAATTATTATGTGAATTGTTTGATATGGATGGAGATGGTGCATAGGTAACAACTAAGGAATTACAAGATTTCTCTAGAGAAGAAACCATCAAACTACTTTTACCTAGTTATGCTCTTGTCTTCCAATCCCGAAAGTTAATGATTACTTGGGTGTCAATGGAAAACCAGCTACTGCACTTCACAATCTTAAAGGCTATTATTCCAAAAAGTGCTAACTACACCACATAGTTGAAGATGAGTTGCTCTTCATATGAGCCATCAAGAAAGATATTCGATTTAACATCCTTTATCTCATCTTAACATATATGGGCCAATTTGCATCAAAGGGTGACACTAGCTTCTTACCATATGATATGGTTCTCACCTAAATCTTCTCAACTTTTAAAGTATCTATAGGGCTTAAGCCAGAGATTAAATACATCGAAAGCACAACCCTTGTTAATGAAAAAAAAATATGTATCAAATGAACCTTAAGTTTATAAACGAAAGATAGAGGATAATTGCTTCTGCTACTAGTAGATTTTTCACTACTTGAGGTTCCTCCTCTTCTTTTAAGAGTAGTGATGTTCAAAGTGAGACATTTGCACTCCCAAGCAAATGCAGATTTAGAACAATCATCATTTTGCCTAAATTGAAAAGAATTTCATGAAGTGTAGGAAGATAAAAAGAAGATTCATAAACAGTTGGACTTTATGCAAGAACACTTTGACATTTTAGAAGCCAGTAAGAATTTAGACATTAATAAACTCTATGATTGATTGAACAACATGAAAGGACAAATAAATGAAATCAACGATTATGTTATGCCTTGTGGAGAACAGTTTTTAGTTACTGATTATAATTGTTTCCCTTACCTCTTTTCCCCCTTATTTCCCTTTGCTTTTGCTACTAGTTAAACTCTATTGTTTTGAATTCTCCAGTTTTTTTATTAAATTTTTGGCTATATATCAATTTGATTTTTGTTGATTTTGTATCCTTATTCCATTCTTTTTTATGGTGCCAAAGGGGGAGAAATATCATATTTTGGGGACTTGTGATTGTGAGTTTTTTTGGACTAATTTATTATTATATATGCATGCTTTGAGGTGAGAAAAATTTGAGGGGGAGCTTGTGTTGGATATGTGCTAATTGGTTATGTGTTGAATGTTTTTTCTTATTCTAATCTTAAAATGGTTTGTTATCATAAAAAAGGGGGAGATTGTAAAGTATAGCCACTATTTTCAAAAGATTTATAATTTATTTTTATGTTCACAAAATTTTTGAATGAGCTAATTGTGTTAAATTTTAGTATTATTATCTTAGAAAGCCTTGGATTGCTTGGTGAAGACTTAGAATAGACTTAAGATATATTTGATGTAAAGGTTAGGATTGATTTGAATTTAGTTCAAGGTTTAAGTTAATTTTTAGGACTATCTTAAGAATTTGCATAAATAATTTTGAAAAATCTCTTCAAAAGTGTTTATCCATGTTTTTAAATGATTTAACAAAATTTTACACTTGAAAAATATGTTTTTGATTTGAAAGAAATGTTTTGAAATTGATTAGAAATGTTTTAATTCAAAATTTTGAAAACAACATTTTGAATTTGGCAAATCTTAGGCTCGTAAGTCAAATCACATCCCTTTGGATTCTACCATAGCACTAAACTTCAAGCAAATCAACTCATAGTTTTAAACTACACATGTGAGTCAAATCATAGGTCATAAAATTTCTGCCTTAAAGCATTACATTAGAGGTGACTCAGTTCATAGTTTTTAAACTATGCGTGCAAGTTGAATTGCACAATCCTAAAGTAAGGCATGCAAGCCAAGTCAGGAATCGACTTGTGAAGGCAAATGTTTTCACAAAGAGCCTTTCACTCCTCGGGAGTCAAATAGTAATTCAAAGTCTGCTCCCATATGATCCGACTCGCAAGTCAAATTTTGAACTAATGATCTCTTACTTCTCTCTCATTATAAATAGCCTATGCTCTTATTTCCTAAGTGCAAATCCTAATTTTCAAGTGACAAAGTTATTTATTTCTTCAAAATTTCATCTATTTACTCTTTTGCATCTTTTGAGTTAGATTTGAGTGATTTCCTACTTCTAATGCTTTAATTTGTAATCTAAACTTTTGAGTTCTTGTTGTTTTCTTCCATTTCATCTCATATTTCTAGTTAAATTTTAGGACTAGTAAACCCTAGGCTACAAAAAGTGTGAAATCTCTTTTATTCTTAGTTTTGAGTGAGGTATCTCAAAGGGTTTTTAATTGTTAGGGAATACAATCGTTGCAAAAGAGTCTACAGTGCCTGATTCAAATTTAGAGGGGAAATATTAGTAAAGTTGAGCTTGTTGCAAGCTTGAAGAGTGGATGTATACCTTGGAGTGAATCTTCAAGGGTAAACTATTATAAAAATATGCGTTAGAATCTCTTTATCCCTACTTTCTTAATTTTCTACAATTTATTTTTCTACAATCTGTGTTTTTGCACTTTATGTTCTTGATTTTCCTGTTATTGTTTAGAAATTAATGTGTTGAGTTTTAGATTGTCAAAACTAGTTTATGAGGTTGTTAATCATTTGTTTTCAAAGTATTGAAATTTGAAAAGGGGTTTTTGAAAAATCGCAAAATCCTAAAATCAATTCACTCTCTCTTGGTAAAATCTTTGGCTCCACCTGCAAGTTTAGCAAAGCAAGGTGATAAGTCCAGATCCCCTACTAGAACCTCCAAGGTGCATAGTCCATTCTTTTTGTAAGACATTTACTGCACCTGACACCAGCAACCATAGAGATTTCTCTGTTCTTCAAAAACATGCAGATGATTGTTTGCCACCACTAGTTAGTATGTTTCCTCTTTCTAAGATGCCATAATTAAGACATTTAGTAATGTTCTTCATGTTCAGGATATGCTTAACAACCGCCATCATAAGAGTTGGTTGCTACTAACTTACATAGGAAGGAATGGTACTTTAGGCATACTTTTTGAGGTAAGTAGCTAAACTACTCTACTTTTTCCCTTTTGCCTTTCATACTATTTTCTTATATTTGTCCAATGACATTCACTCACAGGCATAGAGACTTCAAAAATTATTTACAATTTGTTCCTTGGAGTATGTATTATGAATCTTTTTTATTATGTGAGTACCATTAATAAGTTTTTCAAGGAACATATAATTTCTAGGACAACCTAGGTGCCACTTACTTACTACTAGATGAAGTGTCTTTGTTAGTTCAAAAAAATTAATGGCTGGTGATGCATTTATATTCCTAAGGCAAGTTAATGAGAAGTAGAAGTTGTTTCCTTTCCCATTTTGTGTTCTTTCTTTTCTCTTTTTTTTTTTTTTGTAAAACTTGTTAGTGATTTTATTTTATTGTTCTAATTATATATATGCTATGTTTTAGGGGTGAAAATGAAAAGCTATGCATTGGAGTTAAAGGCTCATGACACAACAAAGCAACATGCCATTTTCTACGTAATCTATCTTGAAGATAGGCTTTGGTTATTTTGAATCTTTATATTTCTTTCATAGCTCAGATTTTTCCAAGAGAGTCTTAGTCTTTGCTTGTTTAATTTTGAATAAGATTCGAGCTTGGAGAAATGTGGTTGTCTTTGCTAATGTATCTTGCTATATAAGGCATTGTATCATTTTCCAACTCCCCTTTTTTTGTTGTATATTACTTGTGATGCATAATTTTGTTGTAAAATATAAATATCCTTTATTTATTGATTTATATAAATTATGTTGAAAGACCAAATAAAATTTACATTTAATGCATGTTTGTATGGCTATAAAATAATTTGAAAGTATACTAATCACTATAAATGTAAATATCAATGAATAATAATAATATTTATTTATTTATTACCTCAGGGAAGTATTCAAAATTTTATCATATTATAAGATAGTGTCATTTAACAAAAGAAAGAAAATATTTTAATAATAAATAATAAGTTCTCAGTCAAAAAATTAAAATTCAAATTGAAAGACTTATATTAGATATAAAATATAATATAGGAATTTGATTTTTAAAAAATTAATTAAGATTTTATTTTTTATTTTTGCTATTCAATTTTAAAAACTCATAGGAAAGAAGAATAAGGATATATAAGTAATAAAATTTTAATAAAAGAATTAAAATTTAAATTGAAAACTTATGATAAACGTAATGGTAAAAATTTAATTTTAGGAGGTTAATTAAGATTTGATTTTGTTATTCTAAATTTTTCCAATCAATTTTTAGAAAATAAAAAAAGGATGAATAAATAGTAAAATTTAGATTAAAAAAATTAAAACTTAAATTATAAAACTTATGATAGAGATAATAGTAATAACTTGATTCTAGGTGATTAATTAGAATTTGATATATTAATTTTTGATCTCTTAAATTTTAAAAAGTTAAGGAAGATATAAAAATATAAATAAACAAACAAAAAAATTTAAATTTGTTATTATGTTTTGTGCCTTCACCAGAAATAAAGATATATGACATTATTTGAATAGTGATGATGTGGCAACACTAGAAGAAAATGCCATCCAAAGGACATTTTTTGTTAAATTGTTTGTAATTAGTGAGAATAGAGTCTTCTAAATAATTAAGATGTACAAATTAATTTGTATAATTAAGTGAATTGGTCAATGTTTATCTCACTAGTGAAGATAGAGCTCCCTAATGCTCTATGTTTTATTGTTAAGGAACTAAATGATTTTATCACTTCCAATTTCAATATGCTTATTGTCATCTAACTTTCCTAATATCCTTAAAACTACAAGCACTTAATGCATATTGTCATCTAACTTTCCTAATATCCTTAAAACTATAAGCACTTAATGCATTGATTTATATTAATGAGTAATCATGAAATCTGTGAATATGATTTTTGTTGAATTCATGAAGATAATTATAATTTTTTCTCTCCATTATTATATAATTAACCTTATGTGAGAAGGTTTAAAATATAAGGTGAAACTATTTTCACAACTACTTTTACTAATGCTAGAACTTATTGACTATAAAAGCTTCATATAAACTAAACTATTATTTATGTAAATGAGTTAAGAAATAAAATTTATAGATAATGTCTAATTTTATTCTTTTAAAAAATAAATATTCATAAAATTACTCTATATTATTTCATGTGATCTACATTATAACCAAAAAAAATTTAATTAATTAAATTTATGCTAAGTAAAAGATAACTAAACTAAAATCACCTAAATTTCTAGTAGAGATTATTAGAATAGGTAATGATAATCAAATTAATTTGCAATTTGAAAGATCGTATTGAAATCATCTAGATTTTAAATTTATAAAAATTGTTAAGTTAGTTTTGAAGGGAAAACCTTCAAATAAGAAATATTTGTAGAATAATTTTATTAGGATTTGTTCTTGCTTTGTTAATGGTAGGAGTTAGCTTCCAAGCTTGTTTTTCATGTAAAATAAGTCAAAAAAAAGGCTAAAATGCACTTTGGATCCCTTAATTTTAATAGAAGTTTCAATCTTATTCCTTAAGTTTTATTTGAAACAAATTTACCTGTAACTTTTTAGAAGCATGCAATGTTACTCACTAGCTTAAGTTCATTTCATTTTTCAATGAAGGTGCATAGATGACATCCAAATTACCATCCTACATGGCTAAAAGTGGCCTTATGTACTTATATGAATCATTTTTTTGTTTTTTTTTCATTCTTTTTCTCTCTATCCCCTACCTTCTATTTGCTTAAAGGGTCTCCTCTTTTAAACCTTAACCCAAATAATGGCATCAAATTTTATCATTTCCACCCATCATTTTTTCTTGCAACACTTAAATATTCTTCTTCGATTAAATAAAAAAAAAGTTAATATAATTAGAAGAGCTAGGTTGTACTATTTCTTCTTAGATCAAATAAAAGTGTTGGGCAAAAGTTTTTACCATTTTGAATTAACAGAAGCATAAAAAGAAATGAGAAAACAAAAAAATCATTAATAGCCCTAGAGATTCTTTTCAATGTTCAATAGGAGAGAGAGAGAGAGAGAGAGAGA
>JANHAO010019623.1:0-13148 GCA_026873985.1 Saraca asoca
TGAAGGAAAGGGGTTCCTGAAGGTGACCTTCTACGCCGGTCACGGGCCTGAGAATTGGGTCGTGACAGTTATCTTTTTAAAATATTTTTTGCTAGTTAAGAATTTGTAAAACATGTTTAAGTTCTATATCAGGAAAAATTTTATTTTACCAGAAAGTTTAAGTCTAAAAGGAAAAATTATGCCCAATGAAATTCTTAGACTTTTCTTAATATTTCTAAGCTTTCAAAACTTCAATCTTCTAATTCTTCAATACTTGGAGCATCTCTTCTTTCTTGCCTTTTTTCTTAAGTTAAGTATAATAAGATTTTCTTCATTTGTTGACTCTAATGCTCACTCTTCTTTTTTTTTGAACAATCATATAATATATATATATATATATAAATTAATAAGCAAACCATATAGTTAGTCCAAGATGATTTATCACAATGCATGATTCAAATATAAAATTAAAACAAATTTGCATAAAAATATGTATTATCTATATCATATATTTATCAACCATCATATAATATATCTATAAAAACTTGTATAAAATACAACACTTAAGCACATTAGGACATACTATGCTATTGTAATACTCAGTTGTTAGCATAAAAGCTCATCAAATTGAATCATGGGGCTAACAATCTCCCCCTTTTTTATGATGACAAATTACTAAAAAAATAATGTTTAAGATAAATATTCAATTTAATAAGCTTCTGAAAATATTAAAACATTAAGCACATAACATATTTTTCTTTTCTTTTTCTTCTTATACTATTGTCATCAAATGGAATTTGTTTCATAATTAATTTTTGAGATATTATAAAAACAATAAGCAAAAGTTAGAAAGATTTGATTATAAAAAACTAATTTTTAGAATCAAATTAAAAAAGTCATAACTTTTTTATATCTTGATTATTTTAAGCAAATGACATGTCCATGGAAAGCATTTTGAGTATATTTTCATATGAAATAAATATCACAATTAAATCATAAGTATTTTGTAAGATATGATTAAAAAAAAGTGACCAAAGGTCAAAACAAAAAATGCTAAAATTCAAATCTCATTTGTTTTTTAAGTGTCACCAAGATTAGTTTGTTAAAACATGATTTTATGCGATCTTTTAAAAATATTTTAAGCTAGCTAAGAATTTGTAAAACATATTTGAATTTTATGTCATGAAAAACTCTATTTTGCAATAAAGTTTAAGTCTAAAAGGAAAAACTATACCCGATAAAATCCTTAGGCCTTTTTTTTTTTTTTTGATATTTCAAAGCTTTGAAAACTTCAATATTTTAATCCTTCAATATATGGAACATTTCTTCTTTCTTACCTTTCTTCTTTAATTGAGTATGACAAGATTTTTTTTCCATTTATTGACTCCAATACTCACTATCCTTCCTTTTGAACAATTTTATAAAATACGTATAAATTCATTTACAAACCATATAATTAGTTAAAGATAATTTTTCATAATACATGATTCAAATATATAACTAAAATAAATTAATATAAGAACATACATTATTTATATCATATATTTATCAACAATAAAATAGTATGTTTATAAATACTTGTATAAAATATAACATTTTAGTACATTACAACATACTATGTTTTTATAATACTCATTTGTCACCATTAAAATTTATCACGTTAAATAATGGGGCTAACATACACAAGAGGAGGATGAAGAAATTGTTTAAGGCCAATGGGGAAGGATAAAAAGAAAGTTCAAAAAATTAAGATGAAGGGTGCAAATTTTATTATAGAATAAAGAATGAAGATTTTGTGCAAAGAAGCTCCAATTCTAGGAGAGGATCTCAATCCGGTTAAAACATATTTAATTAATAATAAAAATAAATATAAAAATATAATTAAAAAATTTTAAACCAAAATTAATTAAAATTTCAATGATATTATAAAAAATGATAAAGTACTTTAGCCTATTTTTTAAACAATCTCAAAATTGATAAGTCTAAGGCGGCACAAATCTTTGATTTAGGGATTTTCCTATCAAAGCACAAAATATATTAGAAGAGAGAATTAAAAAAAATAAAAAAACACATAAAAGGACTAAAAAACTCACAACTTCATTTGTTAGCCTCCCTTTACTTACTTGAATGTATAAATGATGTAACTGAGCAAGTTCACATGAACAATGTGATGTTTGTGTTAGAGACTTAAAACTGGTATAGATATAAAAGGAATTCTTATATATGTATTATATTAAATTAAATCACCTATAAATTTGTTCATGTTAAAAAATAAAAAAAGAATCAATTATTTATTAACTTTTAATTCTTAGACACTTATCATCTTTTAAAGAAAGATACTTGTATACTTGACTTATAAGTCAGTTCATGTTGTGGGTATTTTTGGAACCACAAAAGTGATTTAGTAAAAGCTCAATGGATAGACTCAGCTGATAAGGGTCTAGCTTAAATAGCATTGAGGTCGTTGAAGCAAAGCATCAGGTCACCAATTGCAAACTCAGATCGCTGGTCAACGAAGGTCAAAGTAAAAATCTCAGGTCATTAAAGATGAGGTCTAGCCCATAGTTCAAAGCATGTTTTCCCATTCTTCAATTTAGAGAAATCTGTTCAATTGCCTATTTAATAGAAATCCATTGTTGGCCATTATGTAACTAATTGATGACTCATTTCCATTATAGAATTACATTGTAACACCCTGACTACTATAACAAGGGGTTAAAATTATTGTAAAAAATAAACAAATGATAGAATATTAACACTCAGCAAAAAATACTAAAATAAGGTAACAGTGGACGTAAGCCTCGATTTTGGTTGAACTACGTTAAAAACTCTTGGTGTCATCTTGTTCTTCCTCTTTCTTTCTCTTCTTTACAATTTTGCCTTCATAATTTGCAATTTGGGGTTTTGGACTTGGGTTGGCCAAATTCACACATCAATATTTTGGCTCTAGAGGAAGGGCCCTAAACTACATTCTGCTTGATTTTTTGTTAGAATTGTGATGGTTAGAAGAAGAATCACTAGGAGTTCAGACGACCTAATTGACCAGCTTGAGGGTCACGTGGAACAGCAAGGCACAACTTTTCTTATGGCAGGCACTTCCATCGTCCCTATCATAATTACTATTGCTGGCATGCCCCCATTGCCCCTCATCAGCTTGCTACTTTTGTTCCTGGGACTGACGGAGTGTAAGCATGGCACCAGCGTTAGGAAGTGCTTGAGAGCACGGTGAGAGAGCTAGCTAAGGCGGTTAAGGTGTTGACCCAAGCACAAACCCAAGGCATGCAAAAGTAGGTTAGGGTTATTGTGTAGAGAGAAGCACACCAGTAGCGATAGGGAGGAGCTTAAGATGGGAAGCTAATTAAAAAAGAACTCTAGCATACTCACTTAGTTCACTCTTCCAACTTACGGATAAGGTTAGAGGTCTGCCAAGCTCGTGAGGATGGTAATAAAGATGACCAGCGATGTAGAGGTTCATGTCGAGTTGAAGACTCGAACAGGACCAATCAGGGATACATTTCAGATCAATACTCACTAGGTCACAAGCACAGAAGAAGGCATAGAACCTCAGATCACTACTCCCACGACCAGGGAAGTAAGAGGAGCCAGTGATCTTCCTGCTGCCGATCTGAGGCACAAGACCAAAGGGTAAAAAAGCTGCTTCAGAGGCTATGACAATTAGAAAAATGCCTTCTAGCTTAAGGTCTTCAAGATTGTTCTGAGAAGAAGACATCATTCACCAGGGTGATTGAGATAGAGCCTCTTCCTCACAGGTTTAAGATCCCTAATATCCCGCAATACAATTAGGACAGTGACCTATATGACCATCTGGATGCATTCAATGTCCAGATGGATCTTTAGATGACCAATCCTCTTGTCAAGTGTCACGTCTTGCCAGCCACCCTTGGAGACATACCTCCGACATGGCTCAAGAGTCTCCCAGCTCATAGCATTCATGATTGAAAAAAATGTTAAAGGAGATTCATTAACTAGTACAAGGCATTAAGAAGGTAGCTTGCACCATCCTACCACCTCGTGATAGTCTTTTAATGGAAGAATGAATCACCGAAAGACTACATCACTTGATTCAGGTGCAAAGTCAGTAATGTGGAGAATCTCTCAGATGAAAGCATCTTAACAGCGATCTCAGTAGGACTTTGCAAAGATGGAAAGCTATATGAAAACATATACAAGTTTCCAATAAAAGACCTAGGTGAATTCTATGAATGAGCTGCCAAAGAGATCAAGTGGGAAGAAACCTTTAGCCCAAATAAGTCTAATAAGAAGGACAAGGTAAATAGCTCCAACTAGAGTAAAAAGAGGGGCAATGGCAAGAGCAACAAAGAAAGTCAGAAAGATGGCTTTGATAGTTAGGCTGTAAAAAAGGCCAAGAGTGAGCAACCTCAGCATTAAGGTCGCCATGATAGCTACAGTATCCTATCAGATACTCAGGATAGGATCTTTGCAATAGAGAAGAATAGGGAGGATTTTGGGAAGCCCAATCCCATAAAGACTCCCAATAGGTTCAAGAATAAGGATAAGTTTTGTGCTTACCATGATAAAGTTGGGCACAATACTTTGAACTATTGGACACTCAAAGATGCAATTAAGGATCTAATCAAAAGAGGTCACTTGAAAGAATATATGATATGACCTATGAGTCAGCAACCTCAGTAGCCCCAGCAACTAGTATAGCAGCAGTGCTAGTAGACTCTTAAACAAAAGAAAGAACTCACTGTGAGAATTATATTCACCATCCACAGTAGGCTTCACATCGTAGGTATCTCAAATAAGTCATATGAACGCTGTGTGGGAGAGGCAAACCACATCCGGCTCACGAGTCATAATGAATTTGAGAGACTCACCAAAAAAGTAAGGATGACTTCAAACAGTATCACTTTTACAGATGGAGATGCACGAGGAGTACGTTTTCCCCATAATGACTAATTGATCATTCGAGCTAGAATTGGTAATGCCGAGGTGCAGAGAATAATGATCGATATCGGTAGCTTAGTGAATGCTATGTACAAGGGGTGCTTTAAGTAAATAGCTTTGAGCGTGAGCCAATTGAAGCCTTTCCCAAAGCCCCTTTACGACTTCACAAGATATGTAGTATTACCAATGAGGCAAATCAAGCTCCCTATTACTCTAAAAGATTCAGATCACCAAGCTACTATCTTAATAGATTTTCTGATTATAAACAATCCCTTAGCATATAATATGGTACTAGGGTGACCTACAATGAATGACTTAGACATAGTCACATCAACCAAAATGCTTACTATTAGATTTCTGACCCCCAATAGAATTAGATGTGTGTGAGATGAGTAGCACATAGCCCAACACTACTATGAGGATGCAGTCAAGCTCAGGGTGAGAGGGGAGAAAGTTAATGTGGTTTCTGGTAAAGAATCATGAATTATGAGTACAACAAGGGTCAGCCAAGACCTTGACCCTCGTGGGGTGGATACAGACAGAGCAATTGGTCTAGTGAGCAATAAGTCATTGAGGCAGATGCTGAAAGATGCCTCAAGCTAGGAAAAAACTTGCCTCAAGAAGTGAATACCTAACTGGCTGAATTTCTTAAGGTGAACCTGGATGTTTTCACCTAGAACCATAAAGATATGGTAGGGATTAACCTTGGGGTCATGTCACATAAGCTCAACATTGACCCTCATCACAAGTCTGTTCACCAGAAGAGGAGACCTATGATTGTTGAACGCTATGTCACCTTTAAGGAAGAAGTGGATAAACTTTTAGCTAACAAGTTTATCTGAGAAGCCCACTATTCGACCTGAGTGACTAACCCTGTCCTCGTAAAGAAGAAGTACGAGAAATGAAGGACCTGTATTGATTTCATAGACCTTAACAAGGCGTGCCCAAATGATAGCTTTCCCTTGCCAAGGATTGATCAACTCATGGATGCAACTGCTAGTCATTAGCTTCTTAGCTTTATGGATGCCTACTTGGGGTACAATCAGATCCCTATGAACCTACAAGATGAGGAACATACCTTGTTCATCATTGATTGTGGGCTATATTGTTATAAGGTGATGCCCTTTAGACTGAAGAATGCAAAGGCAACCTATTAGTGGTTGGTTAATATGATGTTCAAGGAATAGATTGGAAAGATAATAGAAGTGTATGTAGACAATATGTTGGTAAAGTCTAAATAGGTCGCCAACCATGTGCACGATCTGGGTGAAATGTTCTAAATTCTTAGGAGATATAAAATGAAGTTGAATCCACACAAGTGTGCATTTAGGATGGCTTCGAGAAAGTTCCTCAAATTCATGGTCAGTAAAAGGGGAATTGAGGCAAATTCAGAGAAAATCAAGGCACTTGTTGACATGAGATCCCCAACCAGAGTCAGAGATGTATAGAGCGTTAATGGTCAGGTTGTAGCACTTTATAGGTTCATTTTAGAAGTAACAGACAAGTGCATTCCCTTCTTCGATGTGTTGAAGAAAGCAAAATACTTTAAATGGATTGAGCAGTACGGGGTTACTTTTTAGCAGTTGAAAGAGTATATAGGCCGAGCTTTTCTTTTGTCTAAACCAAAGGAAGGTGGAAAACTCATCATTTACCTGGGAGTATCTCAGCATGCACTTAGTGCAGCACTGATATGAGAAGAAGGTGGAGTTTAGCTCTCAGTTTACTATGTGAGCAAGAGGTTGCTTAATGCTGAGATAAGGTACTCGTCAATGGAGAAGCTTGCCTACTGCCTTGTAATCGCCTCAAGGAAGTTATGACCTTACTTTCAAGCATATAGTATAGAGGTCCTCACGCAGTTCCCATTCAGGTAGATCTTATAGAAGACAGACACCTCAAGTTATCTACTCAAGTGGGTAGTCAAGCTAGCCTAGTTTGACATTGAGTACAAGCCCAGACCAGCAATCAAGGGGTAAGCCTTGGCGAATTTCATTGCAAAGTTCACAGGGCTCACAGAAAAGGAAATAGAGGCCTCAGAGGGTCTGCATTGGGAACTATATGTTGACAAATCATTGAGCAAGTAGAAGGCTTGTGTAGGAGTGCTTTTGATAAGCCCAGAAGGATACAAAATCCTCTGCGCACTGAGATTTGGTTTTTAAGCCATGAATAATGAAGTGGAATATGAAGCATTATTGGCAAGGCTCTATCCAGTAAAAGAGATGCAAGCTGAAAATCTAAAGATATTCAACAACTCCCAACTCATAGTCTGTCATGTACGAGGTGAATATCAGATAGGGGGAGGAGGATCAAAGATGGCCATTTACCTTTAGAAGGTTTAGAAATTGCTTGGCTCTTTCTGGCAATATGAGGTCAACCAAATTCCACAAGCTGAGAACACGTATACGGATGCATTAGCCCTTTTGGCCATAACTAGAGATGCAGACTTCTTAGGGATAATCCTAGTGGAGTTCCTTCCATCACCGAGCATGGATTAGAAAGATGTCGTGATGGCAATTGTCATGGTGTAGGACTCATGGATGTGTCTAATCTTTGATTACCTATAAGATGGCAAGTTTCCAGAAGACAAGTTAGAAACATGTCATCTGTGAGCTTGAGCAACCATATATTGTATCTATGATAATATGTTATATAAAAAGGGATTTTTAACTATACTCTTAAAGTGCATAGATGTCCATGATTATGATACCATCTTGAAGGAGATTCACACCAGTCATTGTGGGATTCATGATGGAGGGCTATCTTTAGCTCAAAAAGTATTTTGGCAAGGATTCTATTGGCTTACAATGAAGCAGGATGCCACTGACCTCGTGAGGAAGTGCCACAAGTGCCAGAGGTTCACTAAGGTCCCATGAGCTCCACCAGCCTACCTGCAATAAATGGTCAATCCACGACCCTTCATGATTTAGGGCATAGACCTGATTAGACCATTCCTAAAAGGTCATGGGAAGTGCAAACATACAGTAGTTACTGTTGATTATTTCACCAAGTGGGCAGATGCAAAAGATCTAACAGAAATCCTTCTTTAAAGATTGAAAAATTCATATGGATCAATATTATTTACAGGTTTGGAGTCCTTTAGTAAATCATGACTGACAATGGGACTCAGTTTAATAGCAAGTAGTTCATTAAATTCTACAACGATCTTAAAATTGTGAAGAGCTTCTCAGTTGTAGACTATCCTTAAGCCAATAGACAAGTTAAGGTTATTAATAAGATCCTCAAATAGACCTTGAAGATAAAGTTAGAGGCAAAAAAAGGAGCATGGGTAAACAAGCTATAAAAGGTGCTTTGGGCTTATAGAACCACAACTTGAAGCACTACAGGAGAAACTCCCTTCTTAATAGTGTACAGATCTGAGGCCATGATCCTAACAGAACTTGAGGTGACTTCACAACAAAGAGTTACATTCAATCTAGAGGATAATGATGAGCTGCTTGTTACACACCTTAACCTTGCAAAAGAGACAAGAGAAATAGCTTGCCTCAAGGTCACGACCTATTAGCAATGAGTCGTTAGATACTTCAACTGAAAGGTCTGAGTTTGGAATTACAAAATTGGTGATCTCGTATTGTGCCTTATTTTTCTTGGAGCTCGCAAGGCTAGTGACAAGACACTAGGTCTAAACTAGAGGGACCATACATAATCAAGAAAGACTTGGGAAACAGAGATTACCACTTGAAAAATATGAATGAAGCTAACGTGTCACAAGCTTGGAATGCTAAGCATTTGCGCTCATATTTTTAATAGATTTAAGAGATTTAAGCTTACCCTTCTAATCTTATAATATTATTCAAAAAATAATAAAAAACACCCAAGGTTTTCCTTAAATTTTTATGTCTATGTTTATCAATTTCTGAATAAATTTACAACAAAGTATTATATGGGAAGTGAGCTATTCTCAGGTTTAAGAGAGCCATAGTTTGCTAGCTGGGGCCCATTCAAGTCGACTTGAGAGTCATCATTTGTGGCTCACTGGGCATTCATCTTGGCTCTAACCTAATCAACGTCATGGTTTGCTAGCTGAGGCATGACTTATTGGGCATTCATTGCTAGTTGAGGTGTGACCTAATAGGCATCTAACTTGACATATTTACAACGTCATAATCTGCTAGCTGAGGTGCATTCATGTTAACCTAAGTGTTATCGTTTATGACTTACTAGGTATTCATCTTGACTAATACTTAAGTCATAGTTGCTAGCTAAGGTATCCTCTACGACTTACTGAGCATTTAACTATGGAAACTGAGAAAAATAAAGTAGGAACATTATAAAAAGTTTATTAAAAACCTCCTTCAACGAGGTGAATTTACATATGAGTTCAAAGTTAAATTCAAAAAGAGTTTGCTATAGTCATGGCCTAAGGGGAAGTATGGCCTTTAGAAGCTGTGCTCTGGTGGGCTAGAAGGTCCACATATAAGGTGAGCAAGTCATCCATTATTTGAACATCAGTGGTCTCCATGACTCGCGAGTTGCTCTCTCTTTGAATTATGCCCTGAGCAGAAGAAACTCCACTTGTGGGCTGCGTACCCTTATTGGGAGAAGCTGCCTTAATGGCTTCCTTGAAGCCCTTAATGGCTTCATAAATATCCTTGCCAAAAAAAAAGAAGTCCATCTTTGGGTGCTTCAGCCACAAGGTGTACAAGAAGCTCATGGTAATATCTTCTTCTGCTTTCATGACTAGTGCAGTGGTTTTCACCTTAGCTCAGGCGGTCTCCTCTTTTACCAGAGCAATCTCGTTCATGGCCATCTCATTCTCCTTTTTAGTAGCCTCAGTTCACTGCACTACTATGTCTAGCTTATCCTTTGCTCTTAATAACTTGTCAACAACTTTATTGAGATCCAAGGTAAGACTGGACATGATGGCTTCGTGATTTTCCACCTTGTGAAACAAAGCTTCCTCGGCTTCCTTCTCAATGACCTCGGTGTCTTTCAATTGAGTCTCGAGTACTTGCATTTTGTTCTTCAGCTTTAACGCCTCAGTAGTTACAGTGGCTAGGTTGCCCTTAAGTTTTTTCTTTTCTTCCTCCCAAGCTAAGAGCTTGTCCCTCATCTTTATTGCCCCCAGCACACTCTGAGAAATCAATAGGTCAAGTTAGCTTACAAACAGGCAAAAGAACCTAAGTGAAAGGACCTTAACTTACCAGCATACTATAACGAGCTATATAGCCCATCAAGCCCTCACTGAACATCTCCGACTCCAATGCCTTAGTACGGGTTCCCAGGATTTGGTCCATATTCTCTCGGAGGAAGTCAAAGTAGTCCCTTGTCTTTGGGCTAAGGCTGTTAGGTTGCTCTTTGGTCTCGACCTCAGATGCCACTTGTTTTGTAGTGACAACTTTCTTCCCCTTGTCCACTTTTTACTTTTTGACAGGGGGTTCAAATGGGAATGGAACCTCGACCACCTTGACTGCCTTGATCACTTCAACCACCTCAGGCTGTAAGGTGGGAACCAGCACCTGTAAGGTCACTACTGCCATGACCACATAAGAAGATTCACTTACAGTAGTAGGGGTTGCAACAATAGCAGAGCCAATGAGGTCGCGATAGAAGTAGGGTTAATAGACTAAGTAGGGACTGATGGCATGTGAAGATTTAGCCTCATCATATCTTCATATTCTTGAAAATTTGCTGGACCAACTACCTTAATTTTGTGAGCTCCAAAGTCTATGGTGTTGTCAAATAGCTCAATATTCAAGGTTGGAGTAAGCTTGTGGGAATGCATAAGGTCCTCATTAAATTTGAGGTCATTTTTGAGGTCGTTCACAACAACAAATTAGCTAGCACTTTAACCTCCTCAGCCCCTAATGTCGGTTTCTCCTTACCAGCTCCGTCTGCAAAATGAAACAGAATGTCAAACCAAGAATGAAATAAGTAAATGAATTCATGTAAGCTCGCACGCCCCTAGCTCGCTTACCAGGAGTAAGGATGAAATCAAAATTGTGAAGATGACACAAAGATAGGCAAGAAACATAAAACTAATGGGTTTTATAGTTCCTTACATTAGACTTACCCTATGCATCACTTTGTACCAAAATCTTTTTGTACTTAGTTTGTTGAGCTGAGAGATAGTAAATCCCATCTCATTGACGCATGCCCTTAATGCTATAAAGATAGCAAAGTACTTTTTCCAAAGGAGGATAAAGGTTATTCCTAAGGTAAAAGAGTGCAAGGGAGGCAACTTAGGAATAAGAGTTTAGGGTAAGCAAGAAAGGGAAAAACTTTAGTTTATTTAGTAAATCAATGATATAAGGATGGACTGGGAACCCAAGCCCAGAATTGAGATGCTAGGTGCTAACAACAACAAACCCTGGAGGAGCATAAGCTGTGTGGTCATCAGATGAGGGTGCTATGTTATGACAACCCTTAGGGAACTGAAATGTCTGAACTATACTCCTGAACTCGTGAAGGTTGATGGTCAAAATACGGTGATTAAACACCATGCAATCTGGAAGTCGTTGACTGGTAGCGACCTCCTGGCCCTCAGTGGGGTCAGGATGAGTAGTGAACTTCTTAGTGACCTCATCACTCCCGGAGGCTATTTCCTCTATGAAATGCACCAGCTCCTCACTTCAGGCTAGAGAGTCAGACTCATTAGCACTCTTTACCTGGTGGCCATGGTGTCTATGAGTTGCAGACATCTATATAAAAGAAGTAATAGTCAGGTCATTGCAAGCAGACCATATCTAAAAACTAAAGCTTTTATTTGCTAGATAGGAAATTTCCCATGCAGTAGGTCATACAAGCCTTGTATCACCACATATAAGACCCAAATCATAAAAAACATAGGGGGCTCGACCAATGGGCCTATCAGGTCATAAAACTTGGGAAATAAGGAGAAGGTTAAATCTAACAATTTATGGCCCTAAAACCTATAGGCATTTTATCGAGTAGATTGCATGCTAACCACAAAAGACGTGCAAACAAGCATACAACAAAATCAACTAACACATAAAATTTCCTAGTAACTAACAAACACACACCACCAAACCCTTTAAGAAACAAGATATCAGAAGCTCATGAAGCAAGGCATTCATGAAAAGCAAAAGCTTAGAGTATGAGAAAACTTACTATATCAATGAAACGAGATGAGTTCTGAGAAGAGAACGATAAACAAGATTAGTCTTTGGCAACCTGAATCCAAAGATTGCTATTGCAAACTTAGTGAAGCAGAAAAAACGAGGAACAATGGTGATTGTTTGTGAGCTTGAGAGACAAGCAAGAATTAGAAGCGCTGGTTTTCAAAAGTAACAAGTGAGAAGGAGAAAGAGTTTTCCTCACCTTATATGTAACACCTGAAAAATTAGGAAAAAAAAGGAAAATTTAAAATAAAATTTAAATTTGAAAAGGACTAAAATGAAATGTCGATAGGGATTTAAACTGAAAAAAATTTGTTTTTGGGTGAGGCAAATTTTGAAATAACACAATTTTGGGGCCAAAGTATAAAATTGTGGCCCAAAAATCGACTGGGCCAGTACCTAGTCATCTTGGGCTGATTTTTTCTCAGCCACTCTAGATTTTTCCAGAGGAGTTCAGCCACTTCCATTTCTTCTTCCTTCTTCTTCGTCTCTCTCCCTCTCTCCCTTCACTCTCGATTTTCTCTCTCTCTCTCTCTCTCTCCTTCTTTAATCACTCTTTGGCGTTTTGGCTTGCCGAAAAAGGGAGCCAACAGCATGTCATTTCTTTGCTTCTTTTTCGGATGGAATATTTTCCATTGCCGGTCAACTGAAATGATTGGCCATGGCAGCTTCCGACTGTTGGCCGATCCTTGCTGTGTTGGTGGAAGCTTTATTCTCTTCTTTTGATATATTTTTGGACTAAGACAAGCTTACAACAGTTTATCCTCTTCCTATTCCTCTTCCCTATTCTTGGTTTGGTTCAGCTAGCTCAAGGTTTGGGGTCGTCGGTAACATTCTGGATAGCAGCGAGCTTACCCCCGATACTTTAGGAAGTGGTGAGTATTCCTAGAATGAAAGATTTATTTCGTAGTACCCGTGTGTTAAGATTTCAAGATAGTTGTGTAAAATCCCTTATGTGTAAAATTCCTAAAATTGGTAATTTGTTAGTAGATGGCTTTAGGAAATTTCCTTGGAAAAGTGATGTGAACACTGAAACCCAATTTGTGAGATCATAGTGGAATTTTCTTCAAGTAGACAGTTTGAGTTCAAGGTGAGTGGATAAATCCTTTTCACTTCAGGATCTCATTAACAAATATAAATTAT
>JANHAO010019624.1:0-13147 GCA_026873985.1 Saraca asoca
ATACCTCCAGCCATTGCCTTCACGTTCGGGTTGTGTTTTGCTTTCTAATATTCAGAAGTTTCTCACACTTTCACCTTTGACCTTTGATGGTGTATATAAATGTCAAAAAGAGTGTAGTGAGAGGACCCTGAAAGTAGTATTTATATCCACCGTTTTCTCCTATAGAAAAAAATGGCAGACAGTTACCATCCGTTGCAAAGAAACGATTGCACCATTTCAGATAAGGAAAAAACCGTTCCATTCTAAGCTAAAGAGGTAATTTTCGTAGCTTCTCCTAAAGGAAATCATTAGTCATAGCCCCTAATTATCCATGACCATGACACAATAATTGATAACCTTTGTTGGCAGAGTAAGAATCAGCGGTAACTAGCCAGTCTTTGAAGTCTACAAGAGAGAAATAATACTTAAACTTTACCTCTGTCCTAAACTCTTGTATCAGGAATCAGTAGCTCCCCTATCATACTTTCAAGCAATGTTTTAAAAATCTGATTCTACATTGAACTAGAAAAGTTATCAAATCATAGTTGGATTGATTTGGTCGATTAAATTAATAGTTGAACTAAATGATGTTATAATTAAGAAATTAAATATATTAAATTAAATTATATATAGATAATAATTAACATATAATATAATATATAAATTTAAATTTGTAATACATAAGAACTTATAAATATAACAAATAAATATCATTATAAGTTTTATAAGAAATTAATAAGTAACAAAATATTATAATTGTGGACCATTTATTTAGTATATATTTTATAATTAAAAATATAAAAAAAAACCTAATTTGAAGGCAAAATGAAAAAAATAAAAAAAAAAGTCAATTGATTTTTAAAACTCGTTCGGATTCCCTAGATTTGGCCAATTTAGTTTAATTTTGACCAATTTAATTTGACTTGACCATAAAAATAATTTTATAATTAAATCAAATCATCATATATAATAATCTCTAATCTAATTGATTCAATCGATCAATTTGGTTTGAGTTTTTAAATATTGATTTCAACTTAGAAGTTCATATTACTTACATACAAAGTTCATATAAATTTATCAGGATCCTTTATCTTAAGTGACATTCAATGTTTCTTTAAAGACTTTACTTTCTATTACATCTCATATTTCTAATCTAATTGATTCAATCAATCAATTTGGTTTGAGTTTTTTAAATATTGATTTCAAGTTAGAAATTCATATTACTTATATATAATGTTCATATAAATTTATCAAGATCCTTTATCTTAAACGACATTTGATGTTTCTTTGAAGACTTTGCTTTCTATTACATCTCATATTCTTCCCTATATATGAACGTAGTGGCTTAGCCACTCCTATTGTTATGAAAAAAAAAAGTCCATATAAAAAAGCGGAAAGTCCAGGGGCTAATGTGTGTTTTTCCCTCAATGTAATTAAAACTTCAAAAGAAGTGAAACTAGCTGGGCCGACCCATGAATGAGCTGGAGAATGAAACGCAGCGTATTGTTCTTGGTCTTGGATTTTCATCCGTCGTCATCAAATGGAGCATAACCAGTTCAGTGCCGATTCTAACTTCCAATTGCCACCACCCAGTCACAGCAACACCCATCAGAAATGGCAGGCATAAGCAGCAGATGGAGACCACTTGGAGTTCATCATCAGCCTCTCTGCACACGCATACACCAGATAGGAGCCTTGTTGATTGTCATTACCACCTTCTTCTTGACCAGGCTATTCGATCACTCCTTCTCTTCCTGCGACTTCTCAGATGCGGTGCGTACAAAACAAGACCTAGTGCGCGTTGGACCCCATTCATGGCCAGAGAGAGGCTATGGTTCACAACTATTCCTCAAGATCTACGTCTACGACGAGGAAGAGATCGATGGGTTGAAAGCCTTGATGTATGGAAGGGATGGTAAGATCACCGAGGATGCTTGCTTAAAGGGCCAGTGGGGGACTCAGGTAATTTACCTCTTTGTAATTTGGCAACTACACTTTGATAATGGATCCTCTCTTCCCCACTTGTTGAGTTATAAACTGGAATTTTAAATTAAGGTTTGATTGGTTTGCTACAATTACTATGGACAAGAGGTTTTTTAATGCCACATGCAGGGCCTGGAGCACTGTTTGGATTAGAAAATTGAAACAAAAAAGCTTTAAAAATTTGTGGATTATCTGGAAAAAAAAATGGTGTCTTGTATGACATGCACTGATACGCAGTGCTTCATTCAATACAAATGAACCGATGCTATGGGAAGAACAAAGACAAAAAACTTTGGTCATTTACTTCTAGTTTATGACTTGCATTTTAAATTATTGTTCTATTGGATTGGCATGCTGCTTTAATTTCCTTTGAGTTTTTTGAGGATGTATCTATTGTAGGTCAAGATACACAAGTTGTTACTACAATCAAGATATCGGACGCGAAAGAAGGAGGAAGCAGATCTATTCTTTGTCCCATCATATGTTAAATGTGTTCGGGTGATGGGTGGTCTTAATGATAAAGAAATTAATCAGACCTATGTCAAAGTAATTTTTTATTTTTATGTTAATTTGAAGTTGCATGCACCTTTGTATTTAATGCACTTTGGCTACTGGTGGAAAGGACTAATTGTTGTATCTGAACTCAGGTTTTAAGCCAAATGCCTTATTTCAGGCTATCTGGAGGTCGCGACCACATTTTTGTTTTCCCTAGGTAAATATAAGAAAATGCCAGTGGTAATTATTTCTTGGTTTCTGAAAAAATACAGTTATCATATTTGAAAGTGATTGCATGTATGGAATTTATGTAAAACATACCATTAAAGCAGTGATAGTCGACAAGATGTTACTTATGAGAATTCAAGGCTGGAAATGTTTGAAGAAGCATGACATCACTAGTCTCTCTCTTTCTCTCTGTCTCGCAAACACAATCACACATCCAACCAACCTCTTCCCTATGCTGAATATTACATTAATGTCCTGAATGTTATAAAACAGTGGTTGCCTTAAACAGTTTAAATTTTTTCCTTTTTCTTTCATATGGCCACCATGATGAAATGGATATAGCTATTTTGATATTGCCATTGCACCTTTTTTTTGGCTGGCTTGCTCAGCAGAAGACTACTTTGGTTTCTCAATGTCATGGGGAACCTGTGAGGCTGTGACAATAAAAACTTGACTTGATATACTTTGCCTATTACTTGTTAAGAAAGGTCTTCAGTCTTCTCCAAGCTAGCTGTGTTATTGTAATGTGACTCTTAAGGATATTTAAGAATTTAATAATACTTCCAGACTTCAACTCAAATTTACATTTACGCTGAGAAAGCCGGTCCACCAAATGCTAATAATTACTGAACGGACTGTAGTTTCTAGTTGCCAATCTTCTTGGTGGATGAAATCCGGATGTGACTGCCTTGATTTCTATCCAGCAGCGTATTATATTACATAAAACTTTCTGTAGCTAACACACACCTGTCAAAACTTCGCATTTGCAGTGGGGCAGGAGCTCATTTGTTCAAATCTTGGGCAACATATATAAATCGATCTATCATTCTCACTCCAGAGGTGCAGTTCATACTTCTCATGACACTTTTGAACTTTGTTTTACTTACCTGCATCACTAACATCGGCCTTTGTGGACCAAACTCTGCATTTTGTATAATGAGTCCCTGTCATTAGCATGATGAAGAACAAGGTATGGAACAAAGTAAAGGATGTGATGTGTGTGTAACAATGCTAGTATACCAATGTGGCAATTCTTGAACAAATTGTGATATGATATACAGAAAACGAATTATAAGTATGAAATTACTTTATTCCCAGTTTTCTGAGTGCTTTGAGTGATGTATTAGAAAAAGAAAAGAAGATTTGAATTTATATGAAACAAACGAAGCATTAAATCAGTATATCATTCTGATTCAGATTTTCCTATTTGTTATTTCTGCTGCAAACATGCCACAGAACTTCACATTGATAACTTGCAATCTGGATACCCCTCTTCTAAGATTAAAACTCCATAATCTCAAATGACCATCAATTGAGGCTCAAACTCTGACTACTAGCTATGACAATTCTGTGGCAGCAACCTTAAGAATATCAGGTCACAGATACCTCTACCTCAATGTAATCCAAATATTTAATTCGATTAATGTTTAAAGAAAAAACATTCAATTTGTTTTTGTTTGGAGTTTAACTGTTGCAGTGTAGAAGCAGATAAGGTAAAATGTATAAAGTCCATCTGAGGTTTTCTGAACTAAAAGTATATTATTTGGCATTAAAACATAGGGGGATCGAACTGATAAGAGAGATACAAGTGCCTTTAATACGTGGAAAGATATTATCATTCCAGGCAATATAGATGATGGTATGACTAAAAGTGGAGCACCAGTTGTCCAGCCATTGCCTTTGTCAAAACGAAAGTATTTGGCAAACTATTTAGGACGTGCACAAGGAAAAGCTGGCCGTCTTTTGCTGATAGAGCTTGCAAAGCAATTTCCAAACAAGGTATGCTATCTTTTGTTACTTCTTAATGCTCTTGAGTGAATTTATCATCTGCAAAACCTTATCTTTTTGGGTTGTGCTGGCCTCACTTTGGAGGCCTTGAATTGCAAGATATGCTTACCTGGAGTAAATTTGCTGCTAAAATAAACCTTGCAGTGGCCGAGAGATACCAATTACAATTGACTCGAGTGTGGTTAATTTGTCATTGACTAAATTGAAATCGGTTTTAGTCCAATTTCACTGTTATTGGATTTCTGCAGTTTGCCTGTTTCTTTTGTAGTTGGGATCTTTCTAAGCAATTTTGCTCCCTAAATTCTTTTTGATTGGACAATTGTCTGCTGGCATCATTTACATGTATTCATGAAATCTCCTGAAATTTTCTCATTCTGTTTCTTGTGACTGGATTATGCTTTGTTTGTCCCTTCTTTTTTTTTTTTTCCTTTTTTGGGCTAGGATTCATTTTTACCATCATTCAAACCTATGCAGCATGTACTGATGGTATAAACAGTTGGAATGTCCAGATCTGAAATTCAGCGGACCTGACAAGTTGGGAAGAAAGGAATATTTTGAACACTTGCGCAATGCAAAATTTTGCCTTGCTCCACGTGGGGAGTCATCTTGGACCCTTCGATTTTATGAGTCTTATTTTGTGGTCTGTCTTTCTTTCACTCTGTCTGCTGGTGCCTGTTTCTGTGTTAAATAAACATATTGATGTTCTGAGTTGAGAGAAATAACTATGTTCTACTTGACAGGAATGTGTTCCAGTTATATTATCGGATCAAGCAGAATTGCCTTTCCAGAATGTTATTGATTACAGTCAGATATCAATAAAATGGCCATCCAGTCGAATAGGTCCCCAGTTGTTGCAGTATTTGGAATCAATACCAGGTCGGAATACTCTGCCAATTTACTTTATTGTAATGCCATACTGCTCAACATCTTTCAGCTGCAAATGTTATATTCTTTACAGATGAAGATATAGAAGCAATAATTGCTCGAGGTCGGCAAGTGAGGTGCTTATGGGTCTATGCTTCAGATTCAGCACCTTGTTCAGCAATGCGTGGAGTTATGTGGGAACTCCAGAGGAAAGTGAGGCAATTTCACCAGTCAGCTGAAACCTTCTGGTTGCACAATGGGTCTATTGCAAATAGGAACTTGGTTGACTTTTCTAAATGGGAACTTCCCGTCCCATTGCCTTGATGAGCTGTGAGATGGTTCTTTGATATGAACAGAACCAGAAATGGAGAAATGGAAACAGAAGAGAGTAGAGAGAATCTAGAGGAAGGAGGAGTTAGATATTCCTTCAACGAATTCACGGATGTTCCATCATTAAAAGGCATTTCCTCTTTTATAGCAACTTAACTGTAATAACAGACTCCACCACTCATCTAACAGGGCTTAACTCACTATGGGCTGAGCCCACTTACAATACAGACAGCAGCTTGTGAAATAGAACATAAATTTCCTATGTAGTTTTTTTGTATCATAACATTCTTTCAGCTTGCTTGTAATTTTTTTTCCTCCCCAGTCTATGTTAATTCTTTTTGTCTTTATTAGAAGGTTGTTATATACAACGGCGGAAGTAGAACTACCCTAATCTATATTTATTCTGTTCCAAATAAATCAACATATTTTTATTTACCAACTAGTGACTGATTTTTTCTGTTCCAAATGAAGTATGCCCAGATTTTCTTTCTCAGCGCAGCTTTTTTTTCTCGGGAAAATAAAATCATTAGTCAAGTGATACTCAGTTTAATTGGGGGAGAAAAGTGTCGAGTAACGACATCCTAAAATGTGATGTGTGCCCCGCGTGGCAGTCCAGAAATGAAAGTCAAAATAAATTGGAACAAATATCAGAGCTTCACAAGGACAATCATATTATGTCCACACAAATCTTATGCTCGCCAACTTTAGGACGTCACCTTCTACATCATTCTTCCACCGAGGCGCGTAAAATCATCAGAATCACTGCAATTCCTCATTGTTTGTCTAAGATTGCAGTGTAAAATGGGTACAACGTTATTCACAAATTGTGTTTTTTCCTGGAGAAATCCGCAGGAATTGCAAAATTTACCTTCTTTACATTCACTTTGTCACTCTTCTTTAGAAACTGAAGTTCTAAGAGCCAGAGGTGCTGCTTCAGGTTCGAAAGTAAGAGATAGTGAGAAATATTCCTCTTTATTGGTGAACAGGAGAACAATTTTAGCTTCTGGGGTCTCCTTATTGGGTTTTCCGGGAGAGAGTTTAGCAGTGGTGAAACAAGGTCTTCTAGCTGGGAGAATTCCTGGTTTATCTGAGCCAGATGAACAAGGTTCGCTTACCTTTCTCTTTTTAGTAGTCGCCTTTATTCTTCGTCGTTTCACTGAGCTATAGACACGAGCCAATCAATATGAAGAGATGGAAACTATTTAATCCCTTAACCACAAGAAAATAAGATTCGAACTGGAACTCACAAAGGAAATTTGTTGAAGGATTGATTGTGGTGTTCTCTCTTATAACTTAGGGTTCTTCTGCGCCCTTCAATTCAAAAAATCTGTTTTTTAAGTAAAATGTGTGGTTAAAATCTCTCTGGTCTGAAAAGTCACAAGCTGAATTTTTTGGTCTCTCCCAGTTGTAGTCTTGACTCCTGAAGTGGATTTTTAAACCAACATCAATTATCTTTTCATATATTGTTTTTAAACGAAAGTGATATACAGTAGACAAGTATTTGCTCAGACAGGTTGGAGGACATATCGCAGGCCAGATGACAAGTCTGGAGGACATGGTGTTGGATGGAGTCCTATAATCCCTTATGTGTTCAGAGTGCCTCAAGAATGGGAAGAGGTAATGAACCAACAAATTCTTCGATTTGAAGTTGGAAAACAATACTATAAGATTTCTGTTCCATGTCTCAAATGGTTCCTAGCAATTAAAAATTTTAGGGTAGAGTGAAAATTTCCCCAAAAAGGTCCATGAAAGAATTCGTTCTATATACATCGGAAAGATATCTTTACATTGAGGCATTCTCCCTTTGTTTATCTGCTTGCTATTAATGTAAACTTCTGTGTATATCTATCTTCCTAACAGGTACCAGTATCAATAGCAGATCTTGGAGGCACAGAGATAGATTTGAGATTTGCTAGCTCTAAAGAAGGGCGTCTTTTTGTCATCGTTGCTCCGGTTCTGAGATTTGCAGACGGTGAGTTTGCTGGATTTTGCTAATCCACTGTAGTTTTGCTGGAGAAAGGAAAAGAAAATTAAAATGAAAAGAGCAAGTAAAAATCTCATTTTATAATTAAGCAAAAAAAAAAAAAACGAAGTTAAGATGGATTTAAAGTTACTCTAACTAATAATTTTAGGTATTAAAATATGTACTATGTTTATAAAACAACAGATCTCGGTGATGATGCCAAAATAGAACAGATTGGAACTCCAGACAAAGTGATTAATGCATTTGGTCCAGAAGTGATTGGGGATAACGTAGAGGGGAAGGTTCTTGCCTCAAGTGTAGCGGAGCATGAAGGAAGAACATATTACCAGTTTGAGTTAGAGCCACCTCATGTTCTTATTACAGCTACTGCAGCTGGCAATCGCCTTTACTTGTTTAATGTAACAGCCAGTGGTATGAATTTTTGTCCTCTTTCAATTAGTTTTGCAGCATCAAGTATGCATAACATTAGAAAATCTGAGAATCTAATGTTTTATTTGATTGCAGGTCTTCAGTGGAAAAGGCACTACAATGATTTGAAGAAGATATCTGACTCTTTTCGTGTTGTCTGATAGGAATATTTGTTGAATTGAAACATCTTTTTATGTATCTTCAGTATTAAATACAAGTTTTGTTTCTGACTCTTGATTAATTGGGAATTGAGAGATCAGTAGATAATATATTTAAGATCCTGTATATCTCCAGTATAAAGAAAGGTTTCGTTGTATGCATATTCTTTTAGTTTGGTTTGGAGGTAAGTTCTGATTTTAAGTTGACAGGGCTTGGTGGTGATTGTAGTTTAAAGTACATAACCAGAATCCATTGGGCTTGGCTTGATGGTGAAAATTTAGAATAATCTACTATTTTGTGACCTAAAGGCATTATTTCAGGATAAAATGGAAATACGGGAATTTTGATTGGGAATCAATAAAACAAAAAACTGTTCCAAAATACAATTAACAATTAGTCCTTTAATTTATCCTTTATTTGTAATTTCATCTTTAATTTTATTAAGATGTCATTATCAATATTTTAATTTTACATGATTTAGATGAAAATGTCCTTTATCCATTTCATTCTCTACTTTATTAAAATGTTATTATTAGTCTTTTAATTTTACGTTGTTAGATAAAATAGTTCCTCCATCTATCTCATTCCTTTATTACTCAAACAAAAAATGCTTACATAGCATGTTAATTGCTTAGCTAACCCCCTAAGCCATAAGAAAGAAGGTTGTAATCAAAGGAGAAAATGCATTGCTCTTTAATTTTTTAGATAAAATAACATTAAATTCTTAATTTTGAAACCTTCATTCTTTTAGAAAAATTAAGGAACAGTGTTGTTTTTTTCCCTTGATATTAACTTCCTTTTCAATGTGTAATTTAACAGGCCAATGAGATAATTAACATATAATGTAAACATCTTCTGTCTAGACTATAAAATTATATTGATGAAAGATGTCTTTTATTTGGACTATAGTGAAATAAGATAAATGAAAGGATTATTTTAACTGAATAATGCAAAATTAAGGGGATATTTGAATTGGATAATATAAAATTAACAAATTATTAACAATATTTTAATAAAATTAAAGATGAAATTATATGTGAAGAATAATTTGGAGGAGAAAATTCTAAAAATAATTCAGAACCAATGTTGAAAAGCTGTTATATTCACGGGTAAACACAATAAACAACTATTACATATCTAGTTTGGGAGCAGAGGAAAGCTGCAGGGAGTCACATTCTGCAGATGAGATGTTAGACGTGTCCGATCTTGAGGCTGACATGCTTTCGTTGTAAAACACACATTCTGTTTCAGGCATTTTATTGCCGACATTTGATCAAGATTCAACATGAAATATTGGTTTAATAACTTAACCCATTCAATATCTGGTCTGCCCATAATTATGAAGAAGTATAAAGACCTCATGACAAAATTTAAATACTTAGTTGCTAGTGAATATATATTAATGCTGAAGGGCCTGTGATGTTTTCTGACACAACTGTCACAAGTGTTAAGTGTCTGACATGTATCAGACTTAAAACATAATTATTTTCGAGCTGGGAAAAATTGCGTGCTTAGATGTCATTAGTGCTTAAATGGTTGGCTATGTTTTAGCTTCCTCCATTTTTGCCACTTGAAATCTGAGTCTATGACAACGGTGAAGGACTAATTATAAAGTTGAATGTTATGTTAAGTTTTTGCTTCATGTTTTAATCATATCATATTAACAATAGGAAGTTTTTTTGACCATTTTTTTTTCACCATTTTTGTTTTTGTTGGCTGCTACATGTTAGCTTAACAAGAGTTTTTTTCCCGCTAAAGCCAACGTCATTGCAAAAATGTTGCATTTCGCTGTCCGAAGCAAAGTGGCAGAGTAATCTTCATTGCACATTTATTTTTGTTGGCCATTTCTATTTACTTTTGACAGAAGCAAAGTTGTCAATGTAGGCTAATTATTGGTAAGTACATAAATAATGACAATTTCATTAAATACATGCTGATGACTTCCTAAAAGCCAGGACGAGTTAGCTGAAACCTGTGAACTAGAACTCATCTTTAGAATTGAGAGCTAGATCTGAGAGTTGTAAGCTAGCTGAGACCTGCGAGCTAAAGCTCATTTTTAGAGTTGAGAGCTAGATTTAAGAGTTGTGAACTAACTGAGACCTGCGAGTTAGAGTTCATCTTTAGAGTTGAGAACTAGATTTAAGAGCTATGAGATAACTGAGACCTACAAACTAGAGCTGATTTTTAGAGCTGAGAGCTAGATCTAAGAGCTGCAAGCTAGCTGAGACTTGTGAACTAGCTGAGACTTATGAGCTAGAGCTTATCTTTAGAGCTGAGAGTTGAGAGCTAGATCTAAGAGTTACGAGCTAACTGAGACCCGTGAGATAGAGCTTATCTTTAGAGTTGAGAGTTAGATCTGAGAGTTACAAGCTGTCTGAGACCTATGAGTTAGAGCTCATCTTTAGAGTTGAGAGCTGAGAGCTAGATTTGAGAGCTGCGAACTAACTAAGACCTGCGAGTTAGAGTTTATCTTAGGAGCTGAGAGCTGAGAGTTAGATTTGAGAGTTGCGAGTTAGTTGAGACCTGTGAACTGGAGCTCATTTTTAGAGTTGAGAGTTAGATCTGAGAGCTATGAGTTACTGAGACCTATGAGTTGGAGCTCATTTTTAGAGCTAAGATAGGCTCTGATCAACTGGGCTTATCCGTTGGACTTTTGTCAGCGCATTTGGATGGTTTCAAAAATAATTATAACAGAAACAAAACAGAGAAGACTAAGAATGAATATTATTTCATCAATTATTAATTTAAACAATTTATTGTAATACATTATGTAAGTATTATTTTTTTTTAAGAACATAGCATATAAAAACATAAAATGAGTTGTTTCAAGGAAAAGCGCATAAGCCATTTGCCAAGGCTCTGCCCTGCACTCATGGTTCTGCCCTAGCCGGTCCCCACCACCATCCCTTTTTACTTCTTTTCATTTCTCCTTTTTCTCTCTCCATTAAATGATTAATTATTTACTTTCTTCAAAAAACTATACTCAGTTTACACGAAATATTTTATAATTTTGTAGGATTCTTAAAAAGGAAAATGCATGCATTCAACTGCAAACTATATATATATATATATTTACCGTGCTCTCATCATCAGTTGCAGCATTATTTCATGGAGCATTATTCCATGAAAGTTTCAACTTATACATATATAATTATATTTATAAAAGTTTTAATTAGAATTTTTATTAATAATTTATAATTAATTAATATAATATTATTTCAATTATTAATTTAATTAATTTAAATAAACCAGAAATTATAATTCTCTATACATACACATTATTGATGAAAAAATATTAAATATTCCAAAGATTTGAGAAAATGTTTTTCTTTTCTTCATTTCAACTCATTATATTATTCCGTACATATTTAAAAATTTTATAATTTCTTATAAATAGTTATCAAAAGATTTTATGTATAAATTTAACAGTATTTTCATACAAGTTGCATTATCTATATAAAGGGATCTTTCAATCGAGAACATCCATGACTTGAAACAAAGAGGAAGAAAGGTCTTTTTATTTTATTTAGTTAGTTCATTATTTATTCAATTAAACCAAAGAAAGGTCACGAATTTGATAAGATTGGTGTTACAAAAGAGAAAATATATCAAGTTAAATTTGTTCAATCCAATTAATATTTTCTTTAATTGTATGATATTAATTTATTATATTCATAAAAATAATTTGTAAATTTATTATTATATTTTCATGAAGTCATTACAATCCTGTGCAAATGCACAGGGTCTAAAAACTAGTTTATTTCTATAAACGCTCTCCCCCCTCTTTTTCGTACGAGGATCTGTTCTCTTCTTTCAATTATTGTATTGTAGAGCTGTCCTCAATCACCACACATCAATTAGTAGAATTGATCAATTGTTATAAATAATTGAGCCATGACAGGATTAATTTAATCACATTTTATAGTATGCATATGTGTAAAATAATAAGTCTATAATTGAACACATATTTAACAATAATCTAATATTTATAATCATTATCCATGATATTTATATATAATCCCTATGAGAGAGAAAAATGAAAAGAGAATTGATAAAGTCTTCTTTATCTTAAATGTCATTATTAGGTTATTATCTCAATGGAACAATAACATTAACATATAGGATAAGAGTAATAACAATGACATATAGGGTGAGAGTAAGAACTTCTCCTTGCAAAAATGAAATGGACTAGCCTTCTCATCATCAGTAATCCAACAAACAAAATCCACATAATAATAGATCCATTGATAGTTTAAGTGTCTCACTAAAGCTCAATAATGATATAATCACATATTTGGCTCATAAATAATCAAATATTATTTGATACTTAGTAATCTAATTTATAATAAATTAATTAATATGCTAGTTTAGAATATTATTCTAATAATCACCTACTTGGACAATATAGTTTAGAAAAAACAATATCATGGATTATAACAATAATGAATGTCGAATAATGATTTGGTATTATATAACCATCGGTCAATAATAAAAGCATAAGTCTTTAACATGCGGAACATCATATCTGATAGGAACACTAATATCATACATGCTAAAACCTATACTTTTATAACCAAATGCAACCGTGACTGGCATAGAAGGTCACTCGTAGAAAACCTCTTACAAGCCTAAATGTGCATATTGATCCATAGACACACATCTATTTTTGCCGAAAACCCGACAAAGCTTTCCCTATAATTTGAACACCCAGGCTCAAGGCCTTAATACATAATAAGGGCCACATGCCCATCAAAACCTGTATAATAAATAAACAGACACGCAGTGGCCCAGACTAAATAACAACAACCTACTGGGCATCTAGAATTCAATTACAAACATAATATAATAAATATTTTTGTCTAATAGCTAGGTTACAACACCAATTTGTATAAGATTTCACAAACAAGCAATATAGGCTTTATGCCTAAC
>JANHAO010019625.1:0-13152 GCA_026873985.1 Saraca asoca
GAGTGCGAGTGTAGCGATCGTTGGGTCGATCCTTGAACTTGTTATCGCTAGCTCGTGCTTTTGCTGAAATGTGGCCCTTTGGCCTGTACCTCGCATCGTTGTGGTAACGTGGTGAGCGAGGTAAGGTTCAACACCTATGATTTCTTTGCCATTGCTATTATCCATTGGTTCGACCGAAGTTCTCAGAAAGCTTCTTGCTGAAGTGCAAGGACTGGTCTTTCCTCCCTCAGTGATTTGTCCTCACGAGGCTAATTTTAGTGTACAACAGGTTCATAAATCATTCCAAGGCTTCTTGCTATGATTATTGATAATTGAATGAACATTTAGTGATCTAGGATAGATTGATCTCAAGTTAGTTGGTTTCCTTGGCTGGTTGCATGTTGTTGTTTGTTATTGTCTTTGTTTCTGTTAGTGTTAGTGTAGCTTAGGATTTAGATTCTGCTAACCCCTATTTACATGCTCCTAATTGATTGATATCATCTCACAAATGATCTTTGGGTTCGACCTGGAGTTGCCTATGCTACAAATAGTTTAGGTTGTTTTGGTATTATAAATTTCTAATTCGATCGGTCTTGACACGCACGATCAATTGGTCAATGAAGTTTTCCTGCTACTCCTCCCAACTACAAATGCTACAAGCTAGGAGGCTTTTGAACCACATTCAAGGGACTTCACCCAAAGTTGCAGGGAAGACATGACACTTGCTCAGGGAGTTACAGGTTTGGAGATCCATCTAGATGTTGAACAGGTCCAGATGGTTGTGCGGATCACTATCTTCGTTGTATGGTAGAATGGCTGGAACTTTAAGTTTGTGCAGGAGGGGTTCCTCCTTGATTTCCCTAGAGAAAGGAGTTTGTTCCCCAAAGTGACCTTGGTCATTTCGAGTTTGAGGGTGCTCCTCCAAATGCTTGACTCTTTGAAGGAGAACTTCCACCAAAACATCCAAGCCCCCCAATCATTGGCTAAAGACTTGGTAGTTTGGTTCACTTTTCTGGTCGTGCAAATGGTGATTCAAAGTTTGCTCTTGGTTAGTTTCACCAGAATGCTCAAATCTGAGTGCGGTGGTCTCAATTTGTGCTTGCACTAGCATTGTGATCGTTTTACCAGCTCTCCCATCATGTGTTCAAGTTTTTCCTGACGTTGGAGCCAGGCTTGTACTCCATTGATGCCATTGGCGGCTGGAACTGGTCGGATAGAGCTAGCTAGAGGGATGCCAGTGATTACTCTGATGACGGGAGTGGTAGAGGAACCCGTTGTCGAGACATAACCCCCTGGAGGATGGGGTTGTGCATTTAAAGCTCTAGTAGCTCTTCCCTTGGCCATTACAGCCAGAGATGAACCAAAATAGGTGAGATCCCCACAAATGGTGCCAAAATGTTGACGACGGATTTTGGTTCTGATCCAAACTCTAGCCAACGGGGGATTCTTTTGGGATCTCTAGCTATTAATCGATTTGAATACAGAAAATCAGTAAAATACATAAAAAAGGAGGGAAGAGTAGCAAGAGAACAAAAGAGTTTAACATGATTCGGCCAAATCTAGATAGCACCAGACCCTACATCCATGGTAATGTATTATTTTGAATGTATTTTTGTAGAGTTTCGACATACAAGTTTCTCCTCTTCTTCCTCTTTCTCTTAAGTAGAAGGTTCCTTCCTCATATTTATAGAAGAGAGGAGGTTATAATAGTAATTTTACAAGCAGTAAATCTATTACATCAACATTTAATGTATAAGACTAGATATACAGACTAAATCTGGTAATTCGGCTATTGTAGATTGCTTCCTATAGGTGGGCTTGATGTGTCTACTAGGCCGAACATGAGTTGATCTTCGATCTAGCGAGCTCCCGGATTGCTAGTCATGATTCATTGGCCAGATCATTCAATCTGGGGGTATGTCTATCTTCAGGATGGCAAGGTCGAGCTCGCTTTGTCAGGAATGGGCTCGAGCTAATGAGATTGCTTCGCGATGTGAGCGGAAGGCACAGCGATCTAAGCATTCTTCAAGCTAGTTATTTGCCATGCCCTGGGCTGTTCACTAATCCATCTAGGAGAAACCAAATTTCACATATAACAGTTGTGAAAAGGATTTTTCAATGTCTCTTAGGGATAAAACATATAGGCTTATGGTGTACAAAATCAAATTATTATAGTCTTATAGGTTATTCAAATGTAGACTATGCAAGCAAAAAGACTGATAGGAAGAGCACATGCTATTCTTTTGGATGGGCTGGCAAAAGCCTAGCTAGTAGAAGTCCAGCCTGCTGAAGGAAGCCACTCCCGACCAATGGCCTATTGAGCACGTAGATCGAGGAAGAAGATAGTCTATAGAGGCTGATTAACAGAGAGCCTACAAGAGTCGAATTGCAGGATTAGCCTTTATGTATATAGGATTCTATGTAATAGATGAGCCATAAGAAAATAGAGAGAGATTTCATTATAAACCAAAGAGGAGAGCATAGAGCCATGGAGCTCGCTAGAGAGAAATCCCTATAAAAATACTGCATATTGTAAATACTCTTCTAGCAATAAAATCATCCGTGAACATAGGGTTTGGTGTCACCCGAATTTGGCTGAACCACATTAAAAAATCTCTATGTCTGCTGTGTGTTCTTCTTCTTCCTCAGATTTCTACACCAGGTTGTGGTTTGGGGTTCACCAAATCATCCCCATTGGCTAACATTTGGTCTCTTCGTACGAACTAAATTTCATCATCGACACATGCCAATTCATTGGTCACTCTCTAATCTCTTAGTCTTGTAAAAAGCAAAATAGTGTTGCACTATCAATTGCAAAAGTAGAATACGTAGCTATTAGGAGTTTTTGTGCTCAAATCCTTTAGATGAAGCAACAACTATCAGACTATGGTTTGAAATTTAACAAAATTCCTATTTTATGTGACAACACTAGTGCAATCAATCTCACTAAGAATCCTATCATGCATTCAAAAACAAAACATATTCAAATAAGAAATCACTTTATTAGGGATCATGTTCAAAGAGGTGACATCTCTATTGAGTTTATACAAACTAAATTTCGGTTAGCTAATATTTTCACAAAACCTTTGGATGAAAAATGGTTTGTATTCATTTCAAGAGAATTAGGGATGTTAGAACCCTTGGAAAATGATCTCAAATGAGTAACCAACTATAATTTTTTTTTGTTATGTTTTCTATTTGATTTTGCTTATTTGATTTGTATCTTGCAAATTCTAACTTAGGCATCGAAGTTTTCTAAATTTGTTTTGTAGGTACATAATATGAAACTTAAGGTAAAATGGTATCACTAGTATGATGTTGATTAATGTACCATATGTTAAGAATTTTTGGAACAAAATTGTATGAAAACTGATTTCAAGACTCTCTAAATCGAATGCTAAATTAATTCAAATTTTTCCAGGTTTTTTTAAGAGTTTTTGAATCAATTCATGCCTCCAAAATTTTGCACTATGAATTGATTCATAAAGGGATTAAGAAAATATTTCAATCTTTTAGGAAGAAATCAAACAATTTCAAAATTTTATTACATTGAATAAATTGATTTCACAATTGATTCAGTCCTATACAAATTGATTCATCAATCGATTCAATCTTGTCTAAATCAATCCATGAACCGATGCATCAAAATTTTCCAACTTTCAGTCAATGTTCCAAAATTTCTAAACTTGTAATACAAACTCCTCGAATAAATTCAGCATCTGATATTTGTAAAAAGAAAATGATTCATGCATTACATCTAAAATTGAGTAGAATCATTATTTTAGGGGAGATTATTGAAAATTACTAAGATTATGGAGATTAATATCTTAATTAAGCTATAACCTATCTTTTAATCCCTTTATCCCTATTATATGATTTGTTTTTAAACTTTGTTACTTCATTAAGGCACTATTCCTATTTGATGTGCCAAATGAGGGAGAAAGGATGGATTTTAGATATGAAGAAGTAAAGATTTTAAATAAAAGGGGGGGAAGGATAAAATTTAGATAAGAGAGAATAATCTCTTATTTAAAATTTTGATTGTGTGCATGTTTTGTTGCTTATCTAAAATTGTTTGTCACCATCAAAAAGGGACAGATTGTTAGCCTAGCTATCATTTTTTCTTTAGTGTTGATGTTGAAAAAGAATTTTACTTGATGTCATGATCTAATCATATACTTTGAGTGTTTGTTCTTTTTGTAAACTTAAAGTTGATTAAGTGGCATTAAAGATTTCAAGAGATCCAACCTAGTCTTAGGGTTTATTAATTTTTATAGGATCTTTTTTTAAGTGTAATCCAATTAGTTTTTTATCCAAATAATTTTCTAAAATAATTTTTTGAGGCTGAAATAAATCAAATGAATGAGCTTAAATCAAATATTTTCTAACTATATTTTCACTACATTCTCACAAGTTAAATTTTTGTAAAAAATTATTTTTCACTTTGTGAATCGATTCATATAAAGAATCTTGTGGAATGTACTTGAATCGATTCACACATGGATTCGTGAAGAAAATTTTTTGAAAATGTCTTTACTGAAACATCTGAAATCTTTCTAAATTGATTATGCAATCGATTCACAAATTTTTTACATAGATGTTTAATTGATTCAAGCAACGATTCAGTCATGGATTTATTCATGATTTTCATAAGTTAAATCGATTCACAAATCGATTAGTTAGTTATAACCACTATGAATTAATTTACGAATCGATTCAGGACTTAAAAATTAGTTATTTTTTGTTGACGTCAGAATTTGGTTATATCCCAAACTCTAGCCAATATGGGATTCTTTGGGATCCCAGGCCTATTCTCAGTTTGCAGATGAGAAAAATGAAGCAGATGAAGTAGATGGTATAAAAAGTATAAGGGAAGACACTCGGTTTTACGTGATTCGGCCAAATCCAGATTTTACTGGACCCTATGTCCACAATAGAGATTTCATTATTGTAACTTATTAGAGTTTCTGCTTACAAGGATTGGCTCTCTCCTCTTTCTTAACAATACGATCCTATTTATAGAGGAAGGAGAGGTTACATTCATTAATTGCTAGCTACAGTTGTATCACATCAAATAAATGAGAAAGGATGGTGAAATGACTATAATCCGACTGCTTGCAGCATGTAGGCTATGGAGGTAGGTTTCTTAGGTCGGCTTCATAGTCTTACAACCGTTATCGTACCGAGCAAGATACCTGGGCATTTTGAGCGGGAGTTCTCAGCTTCAAGGGTGTCGCAGGGGTCACTGTAGCGAGGAAGCGGGCATGAGCAGAGCCACTGACAACTTCACCGGGCCAGTCTTGAATTCTTCTTATTGGTTGCGGTGTCGCTGAGACACTTCTTCATGATGTATTCCTCGCAGCGTCATTGCACAGTGATGAGTGAAGCAAGGCTTGGCGTTTTTCTTCGTCTGTTGCTATTCTCTACTTTCTCGAGCGAAGCTTCCTAAAAGCTTCTTGTTGGGTCCCGAGAACTGATCCTCGTTTCCTTGGGGGCTCATCCTTCCAAGGCCCATTTTTAGTATACAACATTTTTAAATGTTGGTTACAACAACTATAAATACCCTCACACACTCATGTTAACATAAGAAATCATATTATTTCTCTATCATTTCGAGTGCAAAAATTAGAGAGAACTCTTATGCTTCATTTGATCTAGCTCAGTCTCTCAAATTAACAATTGATTAACTACTTGGATCAAATTCTTTAAGGATTACATAGTTAGTTGTTTGAGATTTTCATCTTAAAATCTGGTATTGTTTTTTTATTACCATATTCTTGTTTACTTTTTGGTTTCTTAGGTTAATTAGGAATTGGAGATACAAGGAAAAGGTTGATCTTCCCTTACATCTTCTATTAGTTGTAAGGTTGATTACAATTAAGCTGAAGGTGTATTGTTAGTGCATCTAGGCTAAGCAAGAGCTCGTTGAAATTTTGTTTTAAATTGGTTTTCAGGAGCCTGGTTTAAATCCTATGAATTGTAATAAAAGTGATCATCTGGTTGAGAATCGATCCAGTGGATATAGACTTCATCTGCTGTTTCAAGTGAAGTTGAACCACTTTAAAAACCCTTGTTTTTCTTGATTTATCTTTTCTGCATTACTATTACTTCTACACTACTAGCATTTTACTGCATATCTTGCATACTAATACAATTTTGATATTCTATGCTACTTAATCTGAATAAGTGAAATTGAATTCATAACAATTCCAGTCACTTCAATACATTCTTTATCTTCCAATAGAAAATCTTTTGAAAAATCTTTGTGCAACGAGAATCCTATCTCTCAAGGTTAAAGAGTATAAAATTTACAAACGTAAAAAAGGCAAGATCCATATTTTGGAACCCTCACATTGTCCTATTAAAGTGACCATAAAGTTTGCATTGAAGAGTAGCGAAGATTCATTCTTGTGTATTTTACGAAGATTGATCAACATGGTTAAAAGACGTATGAAAATAGAATGTTAAATTTTAATTGTGATCCTAATTCAATATAAATGATCTATTGAATTTAATGAAAAATTTTCTATAGTTTAGGCATTGAGAAGAAGCTCTGAACTAAGCCTAAGAGCAGTGACCACTAATGAATACTATTTTATCCTATACATTATTACAAAAAATCACCTTTGGATTATGAGATTATGAATGCCTAATGTTTTTATATATTGTGCAAAATTGAAAATGTGAGTAAATATATGTTAGAGATAGTGTTGCATGTAGGATCTTCCTTCTGGTTTTCAGAATATACAATAGTTTGAATTTAATAGTACACTTAAACAAATTTGATTTTTGGTAACATGAAAAAACTGTTGCCTAAAGAGTGAAAATTGTTGCCTATAAGAATAGGTAATGGTTTTTGATTGTTCTCTTATCAAATGTTAACTATTCTTTTAGGCAATAGTTTTCTTGTCATTTTTGGCAATAAATGGAAAAACTATTGCCTATTATTCAATTATAGGCAATGGTTTTTTTGTAAATAAACAACACCTTGCTACATTAGGCAATGGTATTTTCATTATGTCAATCAATTCACTAATCAATTCACAATGAAAATCCTGTGAACATGAATCGATTCATGAAGAATTATTTTGAAATTTTTTTTACCGAAGGATAGGAATTTTTGTAAATCGATTACCTAATTAACTCATAAACTATTCACATGATAATGTGAATCGATTCAATCATGATATTCATAGATGAATCAATTTGTGAATCAATTCATAAATGACAATTGCCTCTTGAATTGATTCAAGAATCAATTCATAGTCTGAGAGTTAGTTATTGTAACATCCATCGTCAATATTGATATCCATTCCTTGAAAAAAAATTTCTAATTACTCTAACATTCAATACATCAATTAATTTGTCCCAAATTTGAAGAAATAAATCTAAAACAATAAGATAACTGTTAATGATGGAATCCAGTTTTAGGTCCAAACTCCAGGCAATGGGGGATTCTTTCAAGATTTCAAACTATTAACTGGTTCTTAGGCAAGAAATCTGCAAAACAAGCAAAGAAGAAGAGAAGAGTAGCAAGATAACATAAGGTTTTTAACATGGTTCGGCCAAATCTAGACAGCACCAGACCGTACATCCATCGTAGTGTATTGATCAAAAAATATTTCTACAGAGTTTCAGTATACAAGCCTCCTCCCTCTTACAATTCATCTCCTTCATGTATTTATAGAGGAGAGGAGGTTACAACTGTAATTTTACATGCAGTAAATCTATTACATCAATATTTAATATACAAGATTCGATAGACAGACTAAATCCTACTATTTGGCTACTACAGATTGTCTCCTGTAGGTGGGCCCCATGTGTCTGCTAGATAGAACATGAATTACTCTTCAATCTAGTGAGCTCCCAAGCCGTTAATTGTGCTTTGTTAGCCATATCGATTAGTCTGGGGAAGTGTCCATCTTCGAGATGGAGAGGTTGAGCTTGCTATGTTAGGCATGAGCTAAAGCTGAGGAGATCACTTCATGATGCAAACTAAAGGCATAGCATCCTGAGCACTCTTCGAATCGAGCTTTTACTGTACTTAGGCTATTTGCTAATCTGTCAGAGGCAATCCAAATTTCATATATAATATAAGGCCCCTAACTCTCAACTCACTTCACGAGCTAGGAGTTATCACTTTCTCGAATCCTTATTCGCATTTTTAGTCAAAGTCTTTGCCTAATCATATTGTCACTTCAGATTTCATTTCTATCTTTTTAGTCTGCCTCGGACCATACTTCTTACTGTTTACAATCTCTGGCCATTGGCGTGGCAGCCTTGTTTTTCCTGGACTGTCTGATCTAGGATTCATAATTGTCTGCTAGGTTTTTCACTGAACCCGAGTCAACTTATAAAGCATGAGAAGCTCTTTTTGCCTCTTTATGGGACGGCCAGATGGATGTTGTAGTAAAACCTCTTGCCAATGTCTATGGCGGCTTGGCTTCAGATGAAGCTCTTTTAAGGTATGGATGGTCTGTGTTAGGCAGTTTGGAGGTCTGGATGGTTTGTTATACATGACCTCTATAGTTAACCTCTTTGGCTCACCACCTGGAAGCCTTGCGGGGGTTTCAAGTCATCTCTCTCTGATCCTTCCATGGAATCCAGCATTGCTCATTGGATTTTTGAGGACTTCTTGAATTGCTCCGGGTGCGAGACTGGAGAAGAACTGTGGGTTGGGGACAAATGGGAGCAGCAAGGTTTGCTGGTCTTCCTACTGGAGGGAGTTTGCCTTCCAACTATTGATGTTTCTTTTTTCAACAATAGCTTTGTGCTTTGGTTTCTGTATTTCTCTCCTCCTAATGTAATTTCACCTTATCAAGGCTTTTTTAATAAATGAAATAATCCTTGCAATCTCAGAATGTCGTTATTAATTTTCTGCTTTCATAGACTTTTATAGTATGTGTTGAAATGTTCAGATAGCTAATCGACGAGACATTTTCAAGCAAAACACCTTCGCACATGAGTGTTGTCAGGTCCACAAAAAGCATTATGCATAATTAGAAAATTGCATGAAAGCTAAAAATATTTGGTCACATGCGAGCGGCAAAATCGAGCAATTTTGTTGCCTTAGGTAGGTAGTCGATTTGACAATTCTTTACGCCTCAGTGAGCGCAGAGCTACACTAGCATTGAGTGTTTAAGAGTGCCTCTGTACCTCAGTGAGTCTGCAGCTCAACTGGTTAAGTGAGTGTTTTTTAGTGCCTCCACACCTTAGCAAGCACGTAGCTGCACTGGCAAAGTGAGTATTTTTTAGTGCCTCTGCACCTCAGTGAGCACACAGTTGCACTAGCAAAGTGAGTGTTTTTTATTGCCTTCGCACCTTAGCGAGCAAGTAGCTATGCTGGCAAAGCGAGTGTTTTTTAGTGCCTCCACACCTTAGTGAGCATGTAGCTGCACTGGTAAAGTGTTCGTCAATTCATCTCCAGAATGAGCTCCGGGAGGGAGGGCCTCAATCGGACCAAAGGTCATGGCTAGCACAAAGTTATACAAGAGACTTGAAGAATCAGCCGCATGCAAGCTATGGACTATATGAACACTTGATAACAGAGGACAGAATGAAGAGATGAAGACAATAGCACTAAGCCAATCCATAGACAACTTGCAATAGAGCAGAAAGAAGCATTTAGCATTTACACTTGAGATTGGAATAAATTGCTAATGTATGACTTGGACCGAGCCCCCCAGCTCTTCATCGGCACTATGTTAAAGAAGTTGAGGCTGCTGCCTCACATGCTATACCACATGCTCCTTTAGATGAGCCCTTATGATTAGGCCTTCAATTGCATGCTGAGGGCCAAACAATTTGAGGTCCTGTGATCGACCTCATTGTGATAGGCGCAGAACTCATCCCTGTTCCTTTGCTTGAATGGAGTCTTCAAGGGTCCAAGCCTTCCAAAGTTTTCCCTATCTCTTTCCGCTAAGTAAATTTCATCTTGGGAATTCGATAGGATGCTATACTGCTTGTAGCAGTCCGAGTGCTAAGGTTGCTCACCTTTAGGCCTTCTGGACTTCTTCACAATCCGTTCGGTGGAGTGGTCATCCCGATCTATATCGATCCCCCTCTTACCGCGAGAGGAGCAGGCCTTTTCATCCTTTTTGTCAGACTTTTCCAAGCCGAAGGTCTCTTCCCATTTAATTTGCTTAGTCGTTTGCTCGTAGAACTCGGTGAGGTCCTTAACTAGGGACCTGTATAGACTCTTGTACAACTTTCCATCTTGTGAAGTCTCATAGAGATCGTCGCTAGCATGATTTCTTCAGATGGATTCTCCACTAAATTGGCTTTGATCCTGAATCTAGCAATATAGTCCTTCAATGACTCATGTTTATGCTGAAAGACCATGGCGAGATGGTAGGGGGCACAAGTTGTCTCTGTAGCACTCGATACTAGTTGATGAATCTCTATTGGCAGTCATCCCAATTGCAAATTGAGTGAGCGGGGAGGCTCTTGAACCAAGCTCGAGGCACACTTTCCAATGTGGCCAAAAACACTCGACACTTGATCAAGGGATCAATCATTTGTAAGTCCATTTGAATAATGAATGCATCTAGATGATCATATGGATTAGAGTCCCCATTGTATAATGGAATTGCGGGGACCTTGAGCTTGAGAGGGAGAGCTCAGGTCTTAATCTCCTCTAAGAATGGTGACCATTCTTCATAGTGAGCTCGATCACTAGGAGTTTGAAAATGCTCCTCTAGTTGGGTTATTTTCTAGAATAACTCCCCAACTGATGGGTCTCATGCCTTGGATTGTTGGCTAAGGGATTGTTGAGGTCTTTGATCCTCATGGTCGTGAGAGTTACGGCCTAGAATTTGTCCTTGCCAGTAACGAGTTGAAGAATTCTCTGGGTTGGAATTTCCCGAATGTCCAACTTGCTGCTGCTGGTGAACATCCATGGGTGTTGTGGCTTCGGCCTATCTCTGCACACCCTATGCTAACATTGTGACTACTTTGGTTAGTTCTCCCATCATGTTCTCCAATCTTTCCTAATGCTAGAGCCAAATCTGCATTCCATCAGAGCCGTTGGCAGCAGCAGTTGGTTGTATAGAACTGGCTAGGAGGAAGCCAATGGTTGTACCAATGATGGGAGTAGTGGAAGAGTCTATTGTTGAACATTCATTTCCAGAGGGTTAAGCTGTACATTTGAAGCTCTGGTAGCTCTTCCCTTGGCCATTGCTATAAGAAATGAACCAGAATAGGTGAGATCCCCACAGACGGTGCCAAAATATTAATGATGGAATCCGATTTTAGGTCCAAACTCCAGCTAATTGGGGATTCTTTCAAGATCTCAAACTGTTAACTGGTTTTTATGCAAGAAATCTGTAAAACAAGCAAAGAAGAAAAGAAGAGCAGCAAGATAACATAAGATTTTTAACGTGATTCGGCCAAATCCATACGGCACCAGACCCTACGTCTATGGTAGTGTATTGATTGAAAAATATTTCTACAGAATTTTAGTATACAGGCCTCTTCCCTCTTACAATTCATCTCCTTGATGTATTTATAGAGGAGAGGAGGTTACAATTGTAATTTTATATGCAGTAAATCTATTACATCAACATTTAATGTACAAGATTAGATAGACAAACTAAATCCTATTATTCGGCTACTATAGATTGTCTCTTGCAGGTGGGCCCCGTGTGTCTGCTGGATAGAACATAAATTAATCTTCAATCTAGTGAGCTCCCAGGCTGCTAATCGTGCTTTGTTAGCTAGATCATTTAGTCTGGGGAAGTGTCTATCTTCGGGATAGAGAGGTCGAGCTCATTATGTTAGGGACGAGCTCGAGCTAAGGAGATCGCTTCACGACGTGAACTGAAGGTATATCGTCATGAGCACTCTTTGAATCAGGCTTTTACCACGCTTAGGCTCTTTTCCAATCTGTGGGAGGCAATTCAAATTTCATATATAACAATAACTGTAAAGAGTATTAACTCTAAGTTCAATAACTTAATAAAAATTCAAATTGAAAATCATATTCATTGAAGATTGTCATTATCAGCAGCTATATCTAGTAAGTCATCATCACTTTGATTTGCTCTTTCACCACCAACATTGTGCTGCATGCATATATTTAAATGAAATTAAAGAACTACAAATGCATAATAAGAAGCATTTCATTTAGTAATAAGAAGAAGCATTAATATAAACTCTTGAATTATTTTGGTTACATAGATTAATAATGGCTTATCCGCATGCATATGTCTTGGCCATTGCATTAATTGATTTGTCCATTTAATATATGCATATACACATGAAGGATAAAAAACCAGCCCATTTCAATTTTATAATGTCTGCTACAATAAGATACCTTTATATGTGAATAAGTGAATTAAAACTAATAATACTTGCTCATTGGTTGGAATATGTGTCGATGCAGACGAGCATGCATTACCATTTCAAACACTATTAGCTTCATCTAGAAGGCTTTTCAATAATCCATGGATGGCCCTTAAATTGACTCCATTAATGTTAGACTCTTACAACAATGCTTTTAGAAGCTTCTTCATCTCTTGAATCTCACATCTCAAGGAGACTACCTCATTATGGTGCTCTCGCCTCAAAGCCTCAATTTCTTCTTGTCTTTTTGATAAATGAGCAAAATGCCTATTATTATGTTGATTATTACCTCTTGATTCATTATTAATTTGTGACTTTTCTGCTTTTTTTGTTTTAGTTTAGTCTATTTGTTCTTTGGTGTTGCTTTGGTTTGTATTTTTCCTTGTAGGTTAGCAAAAAGGCTTTGAAACGAGGATAAAAGCAGAAGTTTGAAGCACACTAGGATTAAGGTGAAGCTAGGAAAGAAGCCATGTAAAGAAATCAACTCCACTATGAATTGAAGCCAAAAAATTGAAGAAGCCAGCATCGAACACGATCTGGCCATGTCCCAGGATATGGCTATGTTTGGTGCATTCACTAGCAAACTTCTAGCCCAAAACAAGACCAACCTATGTCACCCAACATAGCCGTGTTTCAGCCTCTGCAATCTTGCTATAAAAGCTAATCTTATGCAACCTGATGGAGTCATTAGCTATATTTAAGATAGATTACATGATCTTTACATTCTTAGGAGTCTTTAGGAGCAAAATTTGAGATTTCTCTTTTGTTTAAAGTTCTTGCAAGGATTCTACTTTCTTTTCATCTTAGTTTTCTCTTTCAACTTCATCTTTT
>JANHAO010019626.1:0-13150 GCA_026873985.1 Saraca asoca
TATCAAAGTTGTTTTTCAACATCAAAATAAACATAGGGCTTTGAGATATCCATTTAAAAATTAACAATCTCTTTAAGGCTAACATACACATTAATACGTGATCCTAACTCTAAGTTGTCAAGACAACGTCCTTTGGCATCTTACTTCTTTAACACTAAGGTTCTTAATTAATAAGTGATGTCCTAAAGCACTTGTTGGGAGACAAAAATTGCTAAAGGATTATTACTTCTCTAATGTTATAGGCAAAATCTGGGATTTCCTAAATGGGCTAGCAGAAGGCCTAAGTAGCAGCAGAGTCCCAGATCGCTAAGGTGCTAGGGACGCTAAGTTGCGGTTCATTCGCTCAACAATTATCCTTGCGCGAACTTGCTTCGATAAAGGCGAACTCGAGCCCTATCTAAGGAAACGACGATGACCCTAAGTCAAAGACTCTGGTTTGCAAGGAGCGGCCTTCAGCGCGAAGCTCATTGGGTAGGAGACAAACATACACCACACCCAGTAGATAAAGATCCCACCCACAGAAAGTAACCCACAGGAGCCGAATTGAAGGATATTGTTGACGGTGGAATTTGGTTCTGATCCAAACTCCAGCCAATGGAGGACTCTTTCGGGATCTCAAGCTATTAGCTAGTTCGAAGATAGTAGGCAAGCAAAATAAACAAGAAAGAAGGGGAGAGCTGTAGAAAGCACAAGGTTTTTTAATGTGGTTCGACCAAATCCAGACAAAACCAGACCCTACATCCACAGCAATGCATTGATCTTTGAATGTTTTTACAAAGTTTCAACACACAAGTGTTCGTCCTCTTTTAATGTTCATCTCCTTCCCTTATTTATAGAGGAGAGGAGGTTACAGTTGTAATTTTATATGCAGTAAATTTATTATATCAGGTATTTAATATATAAGATAGGATAAACAGACTAAATCCTATAAGTCAACTACTGTAGATTGCCTCTTGCAGATGGGACCCGTATGTTTGCTGGGTAAAACGTGTGATGGTCCTCTATTCAGTGAGCCCCCAAGTTGCTGGTCGTGCCTCGTTGGCTTGATCCTTTAGTCTAAGGAGGGCCTGTCTGCGGGATGTTAAGGTCAAGCTCACTCTTCCAGGGACGAGTTCGTGCTGAGGAGGTTGCTTTCGCGACATGAGCTAGAAACATGATGCCCTGAGCACCTTACAAGCTAGATTTTTGTCGCGCTTGGGCTGTTCGCTAGCCTATTAAGGAAAATATGGATTTCTCATATAACATAAGCCCCCTCAACTCTCAGTTTGCTTCACAAGCTGGGAGTTGAGACTTTTTGGCTACCATTTAGTCAAAGTCTTCTTTTGAGACTATCATTTCATGTGTTCTAGGTCATAACTCCTATGGCACATGTTTGACAATTACTGATGAGTCTATCTTAATTTTTTTCAAGGTAATAAATGACGATGGTTGGGGAGATTCATCTGGACTTCTTTGGTAGAACCAAGTCTAGCTCTATTTAAAGCAGAATGAGTCACTCTTGCATCTTCATTGAGTAAACCATAGGCATCCTAGATGAGCCTCCTTTATTTCCAGCATTCTATCTTCCCACCGGGGTATGTATGGCCTACTGTATAAAGAGTTTCGAAGATATGGATTCTCTAGTAACATGGAGGAATCTTGTACAGATCTTAGATTACATCCTCTCAGCCTTGCCATAAGGCTTTTGCTCAGTCGGCCAAGTTCTTGGCACTTCCTGGTTTGCTTCCTTCATGAATCAAACAAGCAGCTGGAGGCCAGAAGAATACGCAGCTGTGCTCTTCCCTTCTTCGTCAATGGAAATCAGGTATAGGAAGAGTTTGTTGTTGAGGAAGGCACTGGTAGAAGAATTTTGAGGACTTAGGCGAGCTCGCGAGCTTTAGTTAGCTCGTCCCTCTATAGCTAGCCCTCTGATGAACAGGTGCTTTCCCTTTGTATGCTAGTCTTTCTTCCAATGAAAATTAATCAAAGCCTTCCCCTTGTACTTTTTGGTTTTTCCTGATTTGTATTTAGAGTTTTTTGATGTAATTTTACCTTGTTGAGGCTTTTAATGAATAAGATCTTCTTTGCAATCTCAATGTGTTATCTATAATTTTTGAATCTGTAGTAGTGCAAAATTTGATAGCTTGTGACGAAACTTTTAGATAGCCAATCAGCCAAGCATTATCGAACAAAACAATTATAAATAAAACATCTCGCATACAAGCATTGTCACATTCATAAAAGGATTGTGCATAGCTAGAAAATCGCATGAGAGCTGTGAATGTTTGATCGCATGTGAGCTATTAATTAGAATGATCTAGTTGCCTTAGGCAAATAATTAAGCTGTCAATTCTTACGTTTCAGCGAGCACATAGCTACGCTAGCATTGAGTGTTTAAGACTGCCTCTGCACCTCAGCAAGCACGCAACTATGTTGGTTAGGTGAGTTTATTTTGAGTATCTCCACACCTTAGCGAGCATGTAGCTACATTGGTTAGGTGTTCATTAATTCATCTTCAGAATGAGCTCCAGGGGGCCTCACTCAGACCAAAGGTCACGGTTGGCACTAAGTTGCACAAGGGACTTGAAAAAAAAAAGGTTACCCGCATGTAAGCTGCGAAAATTGTAAACGCTTGATAATAGAGGGCAGAGTGAAGAGATGAAGACAATAACACCAAGTCGATCGATAAACAGCTTTCAACAAAACAAAGGAGAGTATTTACATTTTAAGGTACATTGTCAATGTATGATTCAGATTGAGCCCCCTGGCTCACGGCCATCATTACAATAGGGAAGTTCATATTACTAACCTGCAGGTTGCACCACGTACTCCCTTAAATGACCCTTTCTGATCAGGTCTTCAATTGCTTCCCTAAGGGATGGACAGTTCAAAGTGCCATGACACTTCGCCTATAAGGGATCCTAGAAGGCATAGGTGTCCTAAAGTCTTCTTTGTCCTTTTCTGTTAAGAAGATCCTATCTTAGGAGTCTGATAGGATGCTATACTACTTGTGGTGGTCCGAATGCTGAGGTCGCTCACCTCCAGACCTCCTGGACTTTTTCGTAGTCCATTTGGCAGAGTGACCTTCCTGGTCCATATTACCTCTTTTCTTGTCGTGCAAAGAGTCGACCTTCTCATCTTTCTTGTCAAACTTTTCTGAGTTGAAAGTCTCTTCCCATTTAATCTGCTTAGTAGCCCACTCATAGAACTTAGTGAGGTCCCTCACCAGGGACTTGTACAGACTCTTGTACAACTTTTCATGTTTGCGGAGTCCCGTGGAGATCATAGCCAACATGGTTTCTTTAGATGGATTCTCCATCGAATTGGCTTCAAGCCTGAACCTAGCAATGTAGTCCTTTAATGACTCATGTTTGCACCGAAAGACCATGGCAAGATGACAGGGGGCGCAAGTTGCCTCTTCGATGCTCCATACTGACTGATGAATTTTTGTTGGTAGTCTTCCCAACTGCAAATTGATCGAGTTGGGAGGCTTCTAAATTAAGCTCAAGGTACACCTCCTAATGTGGCCGATAACACTTGATACTTGATTAGGAGATCAATCATTTCTAAATCCATTTGAACATTGAATGTGTCTAGATGATCATATGGGTCAGAGTCCCCATTATACAATGGGATCACAGAGACCTTGAACTTAAGAGGGAGAGTTTGAGTCTCGATCTCCTCGGAGAGTAGTGACCTCTGTTCGTAGCAAGCTCGGTCACTCGGAGCTCGAAGACGTTCCTCCAACTGGGTTATTTTCTAAAATAGCTCTCTGACCAATGGGTCTCGTGCCTTAAATTGCTGGCTTGAGGATTGCTGAAATCTTTGCTCCTCGTGGTCATGAGAGTTGTGACCCAGAATTTGCCCTTATGAGTAGTGTGCTCGAGAATTCTCTTAGTTGGAATTGCCCAAACATCCCACTTGCTACTGCTGGAGAGTGTTCACGGGCATTGTAGCTTCAGCCTATCTTTGAACACTCTGCGCTAACATCATAACTGCTTTTGTCAGTTCTCCCATCATATTTTCTAGTTTTTCTTAATATTGGAGCCAAATTTGCACTTCATCAATGTCGTTAGCAGCGGTAGTTAGTTGAACAAAATTGGCTGGGGGGAAGCCAGCAATCGCACTGATGATGGGAGTGGTGGAGGAGTCCGTTGTTAAGACATGCCTTTCTGGAGAGTTGAGTAGTGCATTTGAAGCTCTAGTAGCTCTTCCTTTGGCCATCATAGCAAGAAATGAACTAGGACAGATGAGATCCTCACAGACAATGCCAAAAATATTGATAGTAGAATCTGGTTCTAATCCAAACTCTAGCCAATGGAGGATTCTTTCAGGATCTCAAGCTATTAGCTGGTTCAAAGATAGTAGGTGAGTAAAATAAATAAGAAAGAAGGGGAGAGCAACAAAAAGTACAATATTTTTTAATGTGGTTCAACCAAATCCGAACAGAACCAAACCTACATCCATGGTAATGCATTGATCTTAGAATGTTTTATAGAGTTTCAACATACAAGTGTTCATCCTCTTTTAATGTTCATCTCCTTCCTGTATTTATAGAGGAGAGGAGTTTATAGTTGTAATTTTACATGTAATAAATCTATTACATCAGGCATTTAATATACAAGATAGGATAGATAGACTAAATCTTGTAAATTGACAATTGCAGATTGCCTCCTACAAATGAGACCCGCATGTCTATCGGGTAATATGTGTGATGGTCTTTTACTCAACAAGCTCTTAGGTCACTGGTTGTGCCTTGTTGGCTTGATCTTTCAGTCTGGGGAGTGCCTGTCTTCGGGATGTTAGGGTCGGGCTCGCTCTTCTGGGGATGAGTTCAAGCTGAGGAGGTTGCTTCCACAACGCAAGCTAGAAACATGATGCCCTAAGTGCCTTACGAGCTGGATTTTTGCTATGCTTAGGCCATTTGCTGGCCCATTAAGTAAAATCCAGATTTCTTATATAATAGATATGTTTTGTCTTGTACGTACACTACATGATGTAACATATTTATAACTTATAAAATTACTATTATAACCTTCTCCCCTCTAAAAATAGGAGGAAGGAGCACTTTGTAAGAGAAAAAAGAAAGGGTGGAGAACCATACTGAAACTTTGTAGAAATTCTTTTATATCAATACACTACTGTGGACATAGGGTCTGGTACTGTCTGGATTTGGCCGAACCACATTAAAAGCTTTGTGTTTCTTATTGCTCTTCTTCTTCTTCTTTTTCCTTTCTGCATCCATTTACTATGATTGGAACCAGATTACAGTTTAAGTCCCAAAAGAACCTCCTCAGTTAGCTAGATTCTAGTAGAACCAAAATCCACTGTAAACACTTTTGCCACCATCTATGGGGACTCATTTGTCTTCTGGTCTATTTTGTGCTGCAATGGCAAAAGGAAGAGCTACCAGAGCTTTAAATGCATTGGTTAATCCTTCAAAATGTCATGTATCCACAACAAACTCCTCCACTGCTACTATCATGGGTGTTACTTCTGGCTTGCCTCTAGCCAGCTATTTTCAGCTCGCTACCATTGCTAACAACATTGATGGAATGCAGACCTGGCTTCAACACCAGGAGAAACTAGAGAATATGATGGAGGAGCTAACTAGAGCAGTCATAATGCTGGCGCAAGCATAAGGTGTGCAAAGGCAAATTGAGATCCCAACACCTAGGGATGTTCACCAACAGCAAGCTAGATGTTCAAGCAGGGCCAATCGAGAGAATTCCTCAGCTCGTCATTTGAAAAAACAATCTCCAAGTCATGACTCTAGCATCCATGAGGATCAAAGGGTCCAACAATCCTCTAGCTAATAGTCCGGGCATAAGACCTATTGTTGGAAGAATTATATCAAAAAATGAATAAGTTGGAAGAACATCTTCAAGTTCCCAGTGACCGAGCTCTCTACAAGAATAGGTTACCATTCTCCATAGAGATTGAAGCTCAACCCCTCCCCCTCAAGCTTAAAGTCCCCGCAATTCCTCTGTACCATTAGGACACTGATCCTTATGACCATCTGGATGCATTCAACATTCAGATGGATCTACAGACGGTCGATCCTTTGGTTAAGTGTCAAGTTTTCCCTGTCACGTTAGGAGGTGTACCACGGTCCTGGTTTACAAGCCTTCTGGCGCACTCAATATGTAGCTGGGAAGAATGTCAGCAGAAATTCATTAGCTAGTATCGAGTGTTAAAGAGACAGCTTGTGCCCCCTGCCACCTTGCGATGGTCTTTTAGTGTAAGCATGAGTCACTGAAGGATTATATTGCCAAATTCAGGCTAGAAGCCAATTTGGTAGAAAATCCATCTAAAAAAATCATGCTGGCAATCATCTCTGCGGGACTCCATAAGGATGGAAAGTTTTACAAATGCCTTTACAAGTCCCCAGTGAAGGACGTCACTGAATTTTATGAACAAGCTGCCAAGTAGATTAAGTGGGAAGAAACCTTCGGCTTGGAAAAGTCTGAAATAAAGGATGATACGGGTGGTTCCGCTCAAAGAAAGAAAAGAGGCAATATGCATTAAGGTGACCACTCAGATGTGTGGACTACGAAGAAGTCCCATAGGCCCAAAAGTAAGCGGCTTTAGCCCCCAGCTCGCCATGAGCAGTACAATGTCCTGTCAGACTCTCAGGATAAGATTTTCACTACAGAAAGGGAAAGGGAGGACTTCGGGAGACCTACTCCCATATGGGTCCCTTATAGGTAGAGAAACAAGCAAGAGTTCTATGCTTATCACAACAAGGTCAGACATGGCACCTCGAATTGTCGGGAACTCAGGGACGCAATTGAAGACTTAATTAAGAGAGGTCGCTTAAGGGAATACATGGTGCAACGTCTAGACCAGCGATCTGACTTCCTGTATTGATTTCTGAGTAAGACTATTAAACAAAAGCAAGTCATCCTTGATGCTAACAAGATCAGCCATTCATGAGGCTACATAAATGTCTAAGGCATAGCTCTCATATGACCTTACACCATTGCCAGCTTTCGAGCTGAAGTCCCTTGGAGCTCATTTCAGAGAAGAATTGATGAATTGCTAGCTTTCAAGCTGAGGCCTCCTTGGAGCTCATTCCGAAGAAGAATTGATGAATTGCCAGCTTTTGAGCTGAGGCCCCCTCTAGAGCTCATTCTGGAGAAGAATTGATGAATTGCTAGCTTTCAAGTTAAGGCATCGGGCCTCATCCTGGAAATTATTGCCAGCTTTCAAGTTGAGGCACTAGGGCTCATCTTAGAAACTCACTATCCAACTATGACCCTCGGTCCAGTTAAGGTATGGAGACATTCAAAATAAACTCATTCTTTATGTAACCAAATTATTATAGCTCACGAAGTACAGCTCTCATGCAACTTTCTATTAGGCATAGTTCTTGTGTGATTTATTCATACATTAATTATTTGTGAGATGCTTTGTTTAAGTTTCTTGCTTGGCCAATTGGCTGTGTGAATGTTTCATTTTACTATTGCAATGAGTTCATGTTCTTGTTTGAGATATGCAGAAGAATTAGTGTAACAGAATCATGAAGAAAATTCATTCACTAAAAAGACTCAATGAAATACATTACATTGGAAAGGGGTAAAATACAAGTTAATCGAGCCTATTTTCTGGAAGAAAGATTGGCAGCCCAGAGAAGAGCCCCAATTTGTAGAAGGGATGGCGAATGCGCTTGATTTCAACTCTGTCCTTTGCCGCCCTCCTTAGTTTAGAACTCCTTTCCAGCTCCCCGCTTAACTCGACATATTCAGGGAAAACAAGTCGAAGCAGCTGGAAAGGCTAAACCCCCCAGCATCACAGGGAGGAAATAATCCGAGATCTATGAAACATCCCCTAACATTCTTAGGGAAAAATTACTTGAAAAACTTCTTATGCAGCAGACCATACACACCTTACCGGAAAGATAGAACATCGGGGGTGTTGGGGGCTCATCTAAGGTTCCCATCAGATTTCTCTTGAGAGAGAAGAAGGCCTTTACTGTCTTAAATAGAGTTAGCTCAGTCTCATTAAGGGGTCTGGAAGAACTCCTAACCACCTTCATTAATTACCTCAGGAGAGAATGAGGTAGACGTGTTCGTGGTTATGAGACACGTGTAATGGAAGGAACGGTCTGGGACAAATGAAACGGTATGCTTAATGAAGACTTTGACTGCATGGTGTTTAGCAAAGGGATAATTTTGACAAAACTCAACTCCTAGCCCGCAAAGTAATCTGAGAGTTAGGGGGCTCATGTTATAGGAGAAATCCGGGATTTCCTAAACGGGCTAGTAGAAGGCCCAAGTAGCAATAGAGTCCCAGATCACTAAGGTGCCAAGGATGCTAAGTCTCAGTTCATTCGCTTAATAGCTGTCTTTGCGTGAGCTCGCTTTGGTAAGGACGAGCTTAACCCCGCTATCTAAGGAAACGATAATGAACCCAAGTCAAAGAATCTGATTCATGAGGTGCATCCTTTAGCGAGAAGCTCATTGGGCAGGAGACAAACATACATCACACCCAACAGATAAGGGTCCCACCTACAGAAAGTAATCTATAGGAGCTGAATTAAAGGATATGTTTTGTCTTGTACGTACACTGCATGATGCAACATACTTACAACTTGTAAAATTACTATTGTAGCCTCCTCCCCTCTATAAATAGGAGAAAGGAACACTCTGTAAAAAAAAAAGGTGGAGAACCATACTAAAACTTTGTAGAAATTCTTCCATATCAATGCACTATCATGGACGTAGGGTCCGGTACTATTCGAATTTGATCGAACTATGTTAAAAGCTCTGTGTTTCTTGTTGCTTTTCTTCTTCTTCTTGCCTTTCTACATCCATTTACTATGATTGTAACCAGATTGCAGTTTGAGTCCCAAAAGAACCTCTTCAGTTGGTTGGATTCTGATAGAACCAAAATGCACCGTCAACATCTAAGATATCAAACAAACAAGGCATACAATTCATGTTTCTATTTTCATTTGTAAGTGATAAATGATAACCAATTACCATTTACAAGGAATGATAAATGTTCACCATTTACCACCAATTTAACAAAAGGACCATGCATTTTTCCCAACATCGAAGGAAAATAGCAATAGTATAAAACAAACCAAAATCACAATATTCAATTACATTTTGAGGCAATTTTACCATATGTATATAACCTTCTACAACTCTTGATTCTACTCAAGAAGTAACTTTTCTCAAAATTCATAGCAAACTTAACAAAGTTCCTATTTCCACAAAATTAAGCTCTTGGACAATTCCAACCCATAGGAAGATTTCACCTAAGCTATTTCAACCAACTCATAAAAGAGGGCAATAAATCACCCATTTAACAATAAAAAAAAAATCAAAGACATCCATTAATTGGTCAAGCAAGAATCCACATCAAGTTAAAGAACATTTCTTGATCGTTCCTAATTAAACAAGGTGTCACATAAACAACTATAATCAATTAGTGAGAATAAATCTCAGGAAAATTTTTAGTCAAGCATGGAAAGACATCATCTTTTAAAATTGAAACTTGGATCCATACGTAAACTTCTTTAAGTAACATACCATGGAATTTTTTTCTTAAATTCGATTTCAATGCTCAAATCGCCTTACCATTCCACCAATTTAACTCCCCTTATTTCTCCACCAATTCATGACCATGTCAATATACAATATTTCAAATGCATTTGGAAGTTCCTTAAAGAACTTACCCTATAGATCCAGCTTCCAAATAGACATAATTCATCATGACAATCGTGTTAATTCATAGTTTCAACATTCATCTACTTTCACAAAGTCAATCAATTTCACATTTTCAATGTTCAATCACGTTCAAGAAATCAAGCAAGCTAATGCTTTCAACATTTGATCACATTCCAATAAGCATTGTTACACACAATATATCTAATTAAGTAAGAGTACTTACATAAGCCAACTTACTCCATTCATATTAGTAAGGCACACGAGCAATTATAATGTTCAATCCATATTCAAGAAGCCATTTTAGTAGGGCCACACAAACAATCACAATATTTCCACTGCCAACATTCACAATATGCTTAATCTACATTCATGAATCTTACCAACTAGGAACACATACAAAATCCTCATTTGTAAAAGTTTAAATGGAATGCTCGTGTAACACAACATTTCACATTCAAGACAATTGCAATCATGTTTACAATACATCAACATACCCTCGATCCATTTCACAATCCATCTCTAACTCAACCAAAAACTCTAACAATGGCAAATCCAAATTTGTAACAATTCATCTTGAATCACACATGAAACAACCTACTAGAAGGTGGGCCATTTACTCACATTCTTATACTTTAAATAGCTATGAATTTACAAAAATTCACTCATTTCACCCAAATACACAATTCTCCTTTTACTAATTCCACATAAATATATTACTTCCACATTTGGCACATTTCCAACTTATTTTTCATTCAACTATTTCAATTTAAACAAGTCATAAAATAATATGGGTTCAAGGCTCGTCTAAATTACTAGAAGATTGAATGTCTTACAAATATGAAGAAAATGAGTGATTTACTCATTTCAATTGTCCTCTTCCGTGAAGTTTGGCTTTCCATACAAGATGCCAATTCCACTAGCACTTGCCAATCTAACCAATCTACAAATTTTTACTTCTAAATCAGTCCCACTTCTTTAATTAAGAACTTCATACTCATGCTTTGTTCATTTTTGCTAATCACTAGTTCAAATGTAGTTGAGTTTTTCAATTGGAAAGCTAATTACAGAGATACCTACCTAAGGACCTTGAATCTGGCTGAGTTTGTGCACAATCTCTCTTGAAACCAAGCAAAGATTTCCCAATTGGTTGTCACAAGTAAGAAATTTCAAATTCTACTCAAATTGGGGTTAGGATTTTCTATTACTAACTACTATAAAAATTATTCAAAAATTTCAGCAACAACTCAATTGGAGTCCTATACTTGCTTACCTTACATCGAGAAGTAGATTGGGAGCTTAAAGAAGGATTAAATGTGGTTAATAATTCATCGGCCAAGTTGCTCCCGAACAGGGCAGTAGCTTACATTGTTGCAGTCTTGTTTGGCTATAGCTTTCGGTTGACGGTTCTATTCAACTTTGTGGTGAACGAGACGACGGCGACGCTTCGGTTGACAGTGACAACCGAGAGGGTCTGTTGAGAAGTGGCTGAAGTTGGCATGCGGTGGTCTGAGAGGGAGAGAAGGGAAAGAATGGATAAGCTTCTAGTGTTGTCTAGTTTAAATAAGAAAAATAGAAGGGACAAGTAACTCAACTTTATTGCCAAGAGAACAAGCCTCATTATTCTGTTTATAAAAAGAAACTAGCTAGTCTCCTTCATTTTATGGGGTTTAAGTAAAGGGTTTCAGTCTACATCAACATAGTGGGTATTTAATATAGTATAGAAACTAAAAGAAATGGAGTCAAAGATTGCTTAAATTACATTTTAGCGCATTTTATATAGAAACTAAAAGAAACGAGGTGAAAGATTACTTAAATTACATTTTTAGTAATATGTTGTACAAACTTGTTTTCATTAAAGCAAAAGCTTAATTGGGATATTTAAAGTGCACATCATAAAAATAAATATAACATTCAAAGAATAAGTAATTTTTCGTAGTTTAAAACTCATTTATATAAAATTGAACTTACTGGGTAAGCTAAGAAAAACATGAATCCTTTTTTTTTTTTTTTTATGTTAATTGAAAAACCATTTAGCTGTTAGATAGCTAAAAATCAACGCTTTCAAACATTTAACTCAACTCCCACCATTTTCTAATTCACTTAGTCTCCTCAAAATTTCTCTCTTTTTTTAGAATACTTTATTTATTTGTTTTTTCATAGCAATTATCAGAATAATTGGATAAGTTAAAATGCTTGAAACATTTATTACTAAATTATAAGTTATCAAGTAAAATCATTTACTAAAGCTTTCTCGAGACATTTTTTTTTTTTACAAATTTTATACTTATAAATTTTATATATTTCATAATTTATAAAAGAAATTTCTATCATAATTTTTTCAATAAAAACTCTAGGTATTACAATATTGAGATCTAAAAGTGTTAAAGATCAAATCTTTTTCCATTTTGATTCATCTTTTTTGAAAATTGTGTCCAAAACTTTTAAATATCCAATTTTTTAACATTTGTGTCTTTTTTTTTTAATGTTTTGTATAAAAAACTTTTAAAGAACAATCTTTTCTTTTGCAACTGAATCCATTTTTTGTGAATATTTTATATAAAAAAATTTTAAAGATCAAATCTTTTTACCTTTAAGTCTAATTTTTTTATGAAAATTTGTATAAAAAAATTTTAATGATCAACATTTTTTGCATTTCTCTTTATTTTTTATGAATATTTAGAGCTAAAAATCTATTGCAGATAAACTCTTTTAACATTCTAATTCATCTTTTGTGAAAATTTTATGTCCAAAACTTTTAAAGATCAAATCTCTCTGCATTTGTGTCTTTTTTTGTGAATATTTTGTATCAAAAATTTATGTTTTTACAATTGAGTCCTTTTCTTTACCTTTAAGTCCATTTTTTTTTGAATATTTTGTGTCAAAATTTTTAATGGTTAGTTTTTTTTCTTATATTTGAGTCCACTTTTTCTGAATATTTTGTGCCAAAAATTTGTAAAGATAAAATCTTTTTGCATTTGAGTAATTTTTTATGAAAATTTTATGTCAAAAACTTTTAAAGATCAAATCTTTTTATATTTTAGTTCATTTTTTTTAATATTTTGTGTAAAAAATTTTAAAGATCAAATCCTTTTACATTTGAATCCATTTTTTGTATATTATGTGCCATAAACTTTTAAAGATAAGATCATATTTCTATCTATTTTTTGTGAATATTTTGAGCTAAAAAGATGTCAAAGTTCAAATTTTTTTGTATTTCCATTCATCTTTTGTGTCCAAAACTTTTAATTGTGAAATCTTTTTGTATTTTTGTCCATTTTTTATGAATATTTTGTATAAAAAGTTTTTAAAGATTAAATCTACTTGAAATCAAGTCCGTTTTTGTGAATATTTTGTTCTAAACACTACAAGAAAATTCGGATATTCCAACGGAAAATTCCAACAGACATTATCCGTTGGAATTTTCCGACGGAAATTACGACGGAATAGTATCCGTTGGAAAATTCAGACGGATTTTACTACGGAGTAGTTGTCCG
>JANHAO010019627.1:0-13150 GCA_026873985.1 Saraca asoca
TGCATATTTGAATATTTTCAAATATGGTTTTTAAATGAGATTTTGGGCGATTATGGATTTGTTTACTCACTGAGTTTCCTAGAAAGTCATTCCTATTGTTTCCATATTTTTCAGTGTCAAATGAGCCTCCAAGTTCCCTCCTTCCTATTGACCACCTTCCGCGGAGATTAAAAGGTATAAATGGTGATGTGATATGGCAGTTGGATAGGATTGCATGTTCATGTGTTATATATGTTGTCTAGATGCCTAGTAAGATGTGTTTCATGTAATCTGAGCCACTGTTTAATATTATGTTATCATACAGGTTTGATGGGCATGTAGCCTTTGATGTTTTCTGTGTAGGCCATATGGCCAGATGTCCAAAAAACAGAGGAAACTCTACCGAATTTTCAGTAGAAATAATAAAACTTATATTGATTGGTTAATGGAAATTATATGCATTGATGTTATTGTTGTATTTGTATGGTAAAGCTTGTAGGGGGTTTCCTGAAGGAAATGGGTTCCTGATGGTGACCTTCTATACCGATCACGTTGCATAAGTTGGGATGTGACATAATACGAGAGTTCCTTGATATATTTCCTGATGAATTACCCATATTACCCCCAAATTGGAAAATTGAATTCACTATTGACCTGATACTTGACACTGAGCTTATCTCCATTCCTCTTTATTAAATGGCACTAATAAAATTGAAGGAATTGAAAATTCAACTACAAGAACTAATTGATAGAGGTTTTATTCATCCAAGCATTTCATCTTAGGGAGCACTTGTACTTTTTGTGAAAAAAAAAAAGATGGATCAGTACGATTATATGCTAATTACTATCAATTAAATAAGGTGACCATTAAGAATAAGTATCCCCTTCCTCATATTAATGATTTGTTTGACCAATTGCAAGGAGCAAAATATTTCTTAAAAATAGATTTAAGATCAGGATATCATCAGTTAAAGATTTGCAAGGAAGATGTATCCAAAATTGCCTTTCGCACGTAATATGGGCATTATGAATTCTTGTAGTGTCATTTAGACTAACAATTGCCCCAGTTGCTTTCATGGATTTAATGAACTAGATTTTCAAACCATTCCTGGATAAGTTTGTGATTGTGTTCATTAATGATATCATGGTCTAAACCAAAAGTGAGGAGGAGGATAACCAACATTTGCAAATAATGTTGTAAACTCTACGTGAGCATAAAGTTTCTACAAAATTCACCAAATGCAAATTTTGGACTTAGACAATTAGTGCCAAGTTTCTTAGACACATTGTGTCACAAGAGAGAGTACAAGTTAACCTTCAGAAAATAAATGATGTAAAGAATTGGTCTAGACCCATGACGATCATTGAAGTTCATAATTTTCTGTGATTAGTAAGCTATTACAAGAAATTTTTCAAAAACTTTTCTAAAATCTTTGTGCCATTGACGAAACTAACTTCAGAAGGGAGTGAGATTTGAATGGACCCCTACATGCAAAGAAAGCTTCAAAAGATAAAGTAATACTTAACAATAGCTCTAGTATTAGCATTGCCATTTGGATTAAGTAGTTATGCCATGTATTATGATGCTTCCTAAATTGGGCTAGGGTGCATATTGATGAAGAATGGAAAGTAATTGCACATGCATTGAGATAATTGAAAAAACATGAGCAAAATTATGCTACTCATAATTTGGGAATGGCGACACTGTTTTTGCTTTAAAAATATGGAGGCACTATCTATATGGAAAAATATGTGAGATTTATACAGACCATAAAAGCTTAAAATACATTTTTAAAACAAAGAGATCTTAATCTTTGACAACGAACATAGATGCAGCTGGTCAAATATTATGATTGTTTGATACTGTACCATCCTAGTAAAGCAAATGTGATGGCAAATGTATTAAGTTGCAAGTTGGCAAGTAGTTTAGCTCATCTTCTTTTCCAAGTTGATGAATTTCTACCTAAAACTTGAAAAGCTTGGTATCTGATTAGAAGTTCGAGATTATACTTGATTCTAGCACATATGATAGTACAGTCAGTGATGGTAGAACGAGTTAAGGAAGCTCAAAAGTAAGATTCATAATACATGATTTGTTATGGGTATTTTTTGAACCATGCAAAATGAGCTAGCAAAAGCCCAAACAACCGAGTCCAACTAGAAGATGCCCAACTCATCCAAAATTAAGATCACTGGACAAAGCCTTCAAATCACCGAACATAAGCTCAGGACAAAGGCTAAAGCAGTCACTCCAGGTTGATTGACAATGAGCTCCAGCCTATTGGTTGAAACATGCCACCTCAGCCATCTTCCAGAAAACTCAGCGTGGTTAAACCCAAGAATGGGACCAACTTGCATGGCCAACTTATGAATAATAGCTTGTAGGAATCAACTTGCCATTAGTTTATTATTTTTCCTTTTCCGGTGTTGAGATTATTGTACAAGGAGAGGCCAATTCTGAAAGCTAATGGTACATAGAGAGAACTCACTTTACTGAGAAATAACTCTATCATGGACGTAGGGATCGATGCCGATTGGTTTTGGCCAAACCATGTTGAAAACTCCTAGTGTCTCCTCTCCTCATTCTTTATCTCCATCTCCTTTTCAACATCTCTATCATTAACTTATAGACCAGATTGTAGTTTGGGTTTATACTGAACTTACTAGTTGACTGGGTTCGGTTGTTAAACTCTCTTGGGCCGATCAGATTCCACTGTCAATATTTTACACTAGAAGGAGGGCCACATCTGCATTCTGATCGACTTTTCATCCAACTATGATGGCAAGAAAAAGAACCATCAAAAATCCAAATGCTCCAGTTGGCCAATCAGAAGGTTACATGGAACAGGCACAGGGACCAATTATCCCTACAGCAGGTACATCCACCATTTCCACTGCTAATGTCATCGTCAGCTTATCCCTCGGCCCATTACCAGCCTACTATTACTATTCTTGAAACTCATAGAGTGTGAGCATGGCACCAGCATCAGAAAGCACTAGAAAATATGATGAAAAAGGTAGCTAAGGCGACTAAAGTAGTGACACAAGCACAAACCTTGAGCATACAAAAGCAAGTTGAGGTCACGTAGCTTGATGATTCAGCTTGCTTTTCTAACTCACAGACAAGATTGGAGGTCCACCGAGCTCACGAGAATGATAATAATCAGCAACAAGGCAATTCATGTCAAACTAAAGGCTTGAGTAGGACTAGTCAGGGACATACCTCAAATTGTGACTCCCATGACCAAAGAGGTAAAAAAAGCTAAAAAGCTTCTGGCCAGAAATCTGAGACACTAGATCTAGTGGTAGAGAAGTTGTTCCAAAGGGTAAAACAATTAGAGGAGTGCTCTTGAGCTTAGAATGATCAAGATCACTATGAAAAGAGAATGCCATTCACCAAATAGATTGAGACAAAACCTCTCCCTTGTAAATTTAGAATCTTTGCAATCTCGTAATACAATACGGATAGTGATCTATAGGACCACCTGGATACTTTCAACGTGCAGATGGATCTTCAGACGATTAATCATCTAGTTAAATGCCACATCTTCCTAGCTACACTAGGAGACATACCTCGAATGTGGTTCAAGAATCTTTCAGCTCATAGCATTGACAATTGGGAAGAATGCCAAAAAAGATGCATCAACTAGTATAAAGCATTAAGGAGGCAACTCATACCACCCTGCCTCCTTGCAATGGTCTTCTAATAGAATGATGAATCATTGAAAGACTACATCACTCAGTTTAGACATGAGGTCAACAATATGAAGAATCCATCCAACAAAAATATCCTAACTGTGATCTCATTGGGACTCCGCAAGGATGGAAAACTATATAAGAACATATACAAATCTCTAGTAAGGGACCTAGGCTAGTTTTATGAATGAGCTTCCAAATAAATCAAGTGTGAAGAAACCTTTGACACAAAGAATTTTGAACAAAAGGATGAGGTGAACAACTCGATCCAAAGTAAAAAGAGGAGCAATGAGAGTCAAAATGATGACTCCAATAGCCAACCTACAAAGAAGGTTAGGACAGAGCGACCTCAATGTCAAGATTGCCATAACAGCTACATCATTCTATCAGACACCTAAGATAAGATATTCACAACAAAAAGGATAAAGAGGACTTTAGGGCACTTAATCCTGTAAGAAGTCCCCACTGGTGCAGAGACATAGGTAAGTCTTGTGCCTATCACATTGAGGTCAGGCACAACACTTTATATTGCCGTGCACTCAAAGATGCGATTGAAAATCTAATTAGGAGAAGTCGCTTAAAAGATTATATGGTGTGACCTGTAAGACAGTGGCCTCAATAACCACAGTAGGGTCCCAAGCAAAAGCAAACATCTGTTATGAAAACTATGTGATTCTGTAATGTTATTCAAAGACTAGTAAAAGTGCCCAAGTATTCCTTTCAAATTTTATGACTCTATGTTGAACAAGATTTTAGCAAAATATTATACAAAAAGAGTCAAAGCCAAGACTTGTGCCTACAGAGCAACAAGATTGCCGACTTTTTCCTAAGCAAAGAGATTGTTGGCTGAGATGCATACATACGACCAACTCTCAAGTATTGTATGCATGCAAACTATTACTAGGCATGCTGGTATACGTCCTACTCTTTGGCATCATATGTAGGCAACCTACTACTTAGCGTGCATATGACCAACTCTCAGGTACCATACGCATGCGAACTATTACTTGGCATGCTTGCATACAACCTACTCTTTGGTATCATATACAGGTAACCTACTGCTCAACATGTATACGACTAACTCTTAGGTATCATATGCATATGAACTATTGCTTAGCATACATGCATACGACCTACTCTTTGACATTGTATACATGCAACCTACTACTCAGAGGCGCAGTTCTCACATGACCCATCTAAGCGTGCAACTTATGCAAATTAAGGCATAGCTTTCATGTGATCTACTATTTGGCACCGCATGCGTATATTACTTGGTGATGCATCCATGTAAACTACTACTCTTACATATGATCTACTAGCCATTTAACATGGTGCGTATCCTTTTAAGTCATGATTTACTAGTTAAGATCCATTTAATTTATATGACATACTCAGTACTCAACTAATATCAGTTAGGTCATGCTAACTGAGGTCAATTGACTTATCGAGCATTCATTTTATCTAATGTTTATCAAGTTATGGTTTACAAGAATTTATTCATATCACCCTACATGTTATCATCTATAGCCTACTAAACATTCAGCTTGGCATGCGTGAAAAAGCAAGAAAATTATAAAATATCCATTAGAAACCTCATCCATTGAGGTGAGTGTACACATGAAGATCAAAGATACAGATCAAAACAAGCCTATAGCTATCATAGCCCTAGAAAAAGGCTAAACCTTGGTAGCTAAGCTTTTGTATAAGATGAGCAAGCCGACTACTCAAGCTTTTTCTTACCCTCCTTCTAAGCTAAAAGTTCCTCCCTTAGCCTTATAGCCCCTAAGGTGGAAGGATTAGCTCACCGTACAGGGAGGCCAAAGAACAAAGGTGGAAGAGCTGTATTCAATAGCACCACCATAAGGAGGCTATGAAAATTAAGTAAAACCCCCCATAATCTAGAATCCTTAGGGAGGAATTGTCCGTGGAAGTTTCCTATGCAGCAAGCTATACACGCTTCGTAGCACTTCATCAAATATCCAAATCATCAGAAACATGGGGGGGCTCAGTTAATGCACCCATTAAATCATTCTATGAAAAAGGGAAGAAGATTATAGACTAGTCTGGCTTCATTGATGGATCCAGAGATTGTCCACCTATTCTTGATCAAATAGTCCAGCAGAGTTGCCATACTAATAGTTATAAAACATGCACATTAAATGCATGGTCTAGTGCAGATAAAATAGTAAGATAAGAAGTCTAAAATGACAACACTGCAGACTATAAGTGTACACTTTTACTAGCAAAATTACAACTTCCAGTCTATTAAACAAACTGAGACTAGGGGGCTAATGTTATAGGTATTTTTGGAATCATGCAAATTGGGCTAGCAAAAGCCCAAAACAACTGAGTCCAACTGGAAGAGACTCAGCTCGTCTAAAATTGAGATCACTAGACAAAGCCTTCAGATCATCGAACACGAGCTGTGGATAAAGGCCAAAGCAATTACTTCAGGTCAATTGATAACGAGCTCCAGCCCGTTGATCGAAACATGCCACCTCAGCCATCTTTTAGAAAACTCACCATGGTTAAACTCAAGAATGGGACCAACTTGCATGGCCAACTTATAGACAACAGCTTATAGGAATTAACTTATCATTAGTTTATTGGTTTTCCTTTTTTAGAATACACTAAGATTGTACACCCCAGCAACTATAAATAGGAGTTGAGATTATTATATGAGGAAAAGTCGATTCTGAAAGCCAATAGTACACAGAGAGAACCCATTTTATTGAGAAATAACACTATCATGGACATAGGGATAGATATCAATTAGTTTTGGCTGAATCACGTTAAAAGCTCTTGGTGTCTCCTCTCCCCATTCTTCCTCTCCATCTCCCTTTTAATATCTCTCTCACTAACTTACAGACCAAATTACAGTTTGGGGTTACACTAAACTTACTAGTTAACTAGGTTTTAGTTGCTGAACTCTCTTGGACTGATCAGATTCCACCATCAAAATGATTCTTAAACAAAGAGGAGAAATGGAACCAAATTCACAAATTACAATTGACAAGATAGGAGTGCTTAAGAAAGAAGGACAATTATAAATCCCTTCAAGTGTTCATGAAGATTTGTTGTATTAGGCTCATAACTCATCATACATAATGCACCCAGGTGTGACTAAAATGTATCATGATTTGAAAGACTTATTTTGGTGGGAAGGCATGAAACATGATGTATTAGAATACTAATAAGGTGTCTTACATGCTAACAAGTGAAGGCAAAACATTAGTGACCGGCCAACTACACCAATCCATTAAGATTCTAGAGTGAAAATGGGAAAATATTATGATAGATTTCTTAGATGGATTGTCAAGATCACTAAAGGGTTATGACTTGATTCAGATCATTATTGATCGCTTGGCTAGGTCAACTCATTTCCTATCAGTTATGACAACTTATTTGACTACCCAATATGCACAAGTATACCTTGATCAAATAATTCCTTTGCATAGTGAGTCATTGACTATTATTTTGGATCATGGTATCTAGTTTACCTCTTACTTTTGGCAATCCTTTCAGCAAGCATTGGGTACTCAACTGCAGTTTATCACTGCTTTCCATCCACAAACCAATGGTCAATCAGAGTAAACAATCTAGATTTTAGAAGATATACTTCAACCATGCATAATAGAGTTTGAGAGAAATAGGGAAAGACATTAACCACTTATTGAATTCACTTACAACAATAGCTATCAATCCAATATTCAAATGGCACTTTTCGAGATGTTATATAAGAAGAGATATAAATCTCCAATAGGTTGGTCTGGGCTTGGAAAAGCCAAATTACTAGGGCCAAATCTTGCAGTGGATGCAGTTGAAAAGGTAAAATTAATCTGTGATCGAATGAAAGCAACTCAAGATCGACAAAAGTCATACTTAAATAATAGGAAGAGAGACCTAGAATTCATGGTTAATGACTGAGGGTTTCTCAAAGTATCTCCTATGAAAGGAATTATGCAATTTGGCAAAAAGAAAAAATTAGCATCGCGATATGTGAGACCATTTAGAATTATCAAACGTGTGGGAGCTATGATATATCAATTGGAATTGCCAACTGAGATGCAAGGAATCCATCCAGTATTTCATGTTTCCATGTTGAAAAAGTATGTTCCAGATGATTCTCATGTTATTAGGAAAGAACTAATTCCATTGGATACCCAACTGACATATATGAAATAACCCAGCATTATCTTCAATTGACAAATTCAAAAATTAATATCAAAAGAAGTTTTTATGGTCAATGTCCTATGGGGGCGATATGATATTGTGGACTTCTTAGCATCTATGCACAAGCAACATTGGAGAAAGATTATTGCAGTTATGGTATTGTTCTTACTCAAGGTGAAATGTCAACTTTGTGATTTTTAATATATTTAAAGTTGAAAAATTAATCTCATTCATTTTTTTTCTTTTAAATTTGTTATAAGCCTTAACACAAAAGAATTAAAATCAAAATAATAACCAAAAAAAAAAAAAACAACTTAAAAAGAATTAATTGTTGCATTTGTCTTGTAGATCATGGTGTGTGTGTGTATAATATTGCTAATCTTCACACCTTTGCTTGAAGGTTAGCATCTTCTGCTCATTCATTTAGATAAAAAGTTTAATATCTCTCTTTCTTTTTTCATATCAATTCAAGTCTTTTTTTTTTTTTTTAATATATCAATTCAAGTACAAATTCAAAGTCTTCATTTTAAATAACATGCCTTATTCTTTGAATTTTTATTACTTGAACTTTTAATTGATTGAAAGAATAGTAAAATTAACATTTATAATTAAATAAAATTAACATTTTATGAAATATTAGTTTCATTTTAAACATATTTTGTAAACATTAGCTAATTTATTTATAAATATATTTAGTAAATAATCATTATTTCAAATATTTTATTATAAATATATTTTGTAAACTATTAATTTTATTTTTTCAATCAACCAAGACATCAAGCAATAAAACATCTTATTTAAAATAAAAACTTTGTTTTATTCGGTATGAGTGAAATGGCGGAGGATGCCATGAAGGTGCGGAGAGATTAGCAGTCGCATTCGCATATATATATATATATATATTGGGTGGGCTTGGCCCAAAATAATTTCCACTGGACTTGGATGTTATTGCATATGGTTGAGGACACACGCATTAAGAAGACAAAGCCCAACATCAAAGAATTGATGACATGGCTTAACATGACTACACAAGGGTCCATCAGGACAATTTCTGAAAGTTACATAAGATCAGTAGCAGCACAATTTAGCAATTCAAGGATCAATTGAGTAAATTTTTAAAACTGAATGGAGTAACCTGTAATTGACCCCATTTATTTATGTACAAGAAAAATTTGTTCTTATTAATTCAAGTTGTCACAAATTAGACCTTAACGAAAACACATAATTATTATAACTTTTGGTGCTTCAAAAAGCAAAGAAAGTTAATGGAGCAGAATATGTCAATGACTTGGTGCAAAAATTTCAAAAGGGCATCTGGATTTTCCATATCCATTACACATGCACTTCTCAAGATAACGACAATATAATATTGTCGCCCACGGCCTCCTACTTTAAGTCGTATCCAATGTATTTTAGTTTAATAAATTATTAACTTCTCCTGATATAAAATAATAATAAAATATTGTGGCTCATCCAATTATATAATGCTCAAGCTACACGTGGACTTCCATTAGAGGCTTTGTATTATAGTCATCAAAATCTTGTTAGTGGTCACAAAAGTTTTTCTTGAGCATTAACTCTTTCACTCTAAAGCATGTTGATGTTATTGGCTTAATCATGTATAGGTTGACTAACTCATCCAAAGATTATCCCCAAAATTGAACTTATCCTCAATCAGACATTATCGAGTAAAAGGATTAGTTCTGATAACGCGCATGAAATATAGATAAAAATATTAATTATATTGAGTTTTCTATAATTATCACCTGTGCTTCTAAAATTTAAGAACTTGTAAATACTATGCACAAATTGTTTTAAAACACTAAACATTTATTTCTTTTATAATTAACTCTTATTCTCTCTTTTAAGTTATTCACATATTATCATAAGAGATAAATTTTAACATATTTAAAATGTTAGTAAAATATAAAATATATTATTTTACGGAATATTTATGAATTTAAATTTCATCTATTGTTGATGAAAATATATTTACATCAGTAAATAAGAATATGCAATATTATTAAACAAACATTAATTAATATTTTTCAGTAATAGTAATAGAGTTGTAATAGTTTTTTTAATATGTGATAGGATAATTGAGTGAGATTGAAAATTTCTATTTTATTGTTAATGCATGTCAAAATTAAATCCTTTATTTAAAACCATTGGATGCGGTTTGATTACAATGAACATGTTGAATTAGACCTCCTAATCCTCAATGTATATAAAAAATAAATAAACCCAACCAAGCATAGAAAAGAGATGTAATATGCAAATCACTATTAGCATGTGGGTTTGTTTGGTATACATTATATCAATAATGAATTATGACTCAAAATAATAAGATTACAATTTGTTTTTATCCTTCCTTTCAATATTAGTTAATCTTTTTAAAGTATATGAGAATCAAGATGGACTCAACATCATAATTGAATAAAAACTTATTATTTATAGTTAATTTTTTTCATTAAAAGTCTTAAATTATCAATTTTCTCTAAGAAAAAAAACAATAATCACTAGAAAATCTTCTAAACATAAAATGAATTTACACACTTAATTTATTATACTCATAATTAATTATTCATGATAACTATAACGCATTTATCTAAGAGTATAATCTTAAAGTAATCAAAAGCATCATCATATAAATCAAGTCAAGTGTTTCATTTATTTAATCAAACTCATCAAGTGGAATGTTGAGTCTTCAAAGGTGGATATGAAAATGAAAGGAGGCAAGCACCTAATTAACTTACCAAGTTAGTGGTGACGGACTTTACTCAAAGATGGAATTATTGAATGTCATATATTTTAATGGGGTGAGTGTGCCAAACATAACACCTGCACACTCCAACTTATTTTATTTGTATTCTGTCACTCTCCTTCACCATCCTTTGGCCACCATCACAAATGAGATTAAGGATATAGCATTAGGCCAATCTTATAATGATCATGTAGGAGGAATATTCCCTCTACAATTCTTATTCCTTTTTTATTATAATACGATCAATTAATAATCATGGTCAACAGAATAACATCTTCACTAATTAAAGTTACATTATTTTTAATATAAAATTATGTCATTTAAAAGATTTTAATATGTTTTTTTAACATTTTCTATATGAATTTTGACTCCAAATAATTGGATTTTAAAAATGTCATTGCTCTTAGCAGTCAATTGATTATTTATATTATTCAATACAAATAATAACAGTGTGGAAATGATTTTAAAATTTTATATTTTATTTTTCACTATAATTGACTATTAAAGAAGTTATTTTCCTTTCATTTCCCCCTTTCTTCACCAAGAAAGTATATATTTTAATTTTATTGTTGTTGTCCTTTCTCTCAGTTCTCTTGCATATTAATAATGACAAGAAATAGATTTTTCCATAGAAATAAGTGAAGAATATCTGATCAAGGATTATTTTTTTATAATCAGGGGTAGCAAAATTTTGGGTTGGGGATTTCCCCCAACGAAACATAGATCTGGGATATATTTTTGTTTTGTAGGATAAGGTATGAGATAAGTTTTTAATTTGATGTAAATTTTAATAATAGAATAATTTTGTCCCGTAAAACTTTAATAATATGAAATTATAATTTTATCTTAATAGATTAATATAGACATATATTATTGTTGGTCTTAATTATTAAAAATATAATAAAAGGTTCATTAAAAAATTAGTTATTTTTTCTTTTAATTTTTTTATTTAAGATTGTATAAATAAGTTATGTGTTATTATAAGATCTTGTAACATTTATGATGATTTTAGAACTAGATTTTATATTTGCTGGGTCGAGCCAGTCGCATGTCATCTAACTTTTGACTCGAGTCAAGCTCACAATTGACCCATTTGGACCTATGTATGATGCATTTCTTTCGTGGTTGGTTCATCCTAAAAGGAAATTGTGCCTAACTTTCTTCAGGCCAACGGCTCAATAAGCATTAAAAAAATGGTGGGTTACATATTTAAATGTGCATAAAAATTAAAATTTTAAAAACTGGATTTCACATCCAATTGAAAAAGGTTATTTACTGAACCACAATTTAATTAATTAGATTAATTATTAAATCAAATAATATTATCATTAAGAAATTAAATATATTAAATTAAATTATATATAAAACTAATAAACATATAATATAATATATAAATTTAAGTTTGTAATATAAAAAAATTTATAAATATAATAAATAAAAATTATTATAAGCTTTATAAAAAATTGATAATTAACAAAGTATTATAATTATTGGTCATTTTTTTACTTAGTATATATTTTAAAAATTATTTTAGAATTAAAGAAAAAAATCCAATTTGAAGGCAAAATTTTTTTTAAAAAAATGAAAACTAGTCAACTGATTTTTTTAAAAGTCGGTTTCAATTTATCAATTTTGATCTGTTTGTCTAGTTTAATCTAATTTTAATTAGTTTTTTCTAGTTTGATTATTAAAATAATTTTATGATTAAATTAAATTATTATATATATTGATATCTGATTCAACTAGCCGATGTAATTCTATTTTTTGAATATTAATATAAATACTTACACAGTTTTTCTACCTAAAAAATGATTTAATAGCTCCGCTTAGTCTATCTTTGCTTTCCCACTTATAAAAAATTCAATGTACGGCATTTTATGATATCTTAAACAATAGTATGTGTTATATGGATTTTCTGGAAGCATATTTTGGGCCAGTCAAGGTCCAATTGGAAGCCTACTTAGACCAATGGAGGTCCAGGACGGAGTTTGAGGTCGCTGAGCGAGAACTTTCAACTGTTGGGTGCGAGTTGGAGGCATCCCGCAACGTCACGAAAGAAAGGGTGCAACTCACTGAAGAGACTTCTGACCCCCCAACGAAGAACCTGCGGTCTTCGGATGAACGACCAGGTACAGATGACGAGATCAGCCAAAGCCATCAGCCCGCTCAACTTCCAGCTCGCCCACTAACAACGGATACTTGTACGGAACCCAATTAGCAACCCAAGGTACACATTTCCTACTGACAGTTCAGCCTCCAAACTTACACATCAGTTCCCCAGAAATCTGATAACGATTTGTCCAGTATTAATTATCCAGCGCCAAGCATTAAATGCCCTGAATGGCGAAAGTAATTATTTTGTTGTTTATGAAATTACACTTATATGAAGGAACGTTCGGCAAACTAGGGGCAAAATTGTCCAAAATTTCAAAAAAAATTTTTTGCAACCAACTGAACATCCAATCCCAGATCTAGCTAGTAGTGAGCTTAAACGTCAAATTAGAAGAGAAAGGGAGCTCAACCAACCTTTGGAAGCAG
>JANHAO010019628.1:0-13161 GCA_026873985.1 Saraca asoca
TGCCCAGTTATCAGATCTTGACTAGTGTCATTTTGGTGTAGAAGTTTACATCATTAACAATCACACTCACAATCCTATAACCCCTGATAGAATTGATTGAATGAAATAACTTCTCACAATGGACTTCATCTTACATATGCAATGCATGATGAATGCAATATAAGATGAATATTCAACCTTTAGTATCCAATCCACAGAATGTATAGTCATGGATGCGATAGGGCTCAATCAAATTAGCCTAGGTTACTCATCCAAACTAACAGAATTGAGATCATCTCTTTTTCTTAAAAAAAAAGAAGAGGATAATTTTAAGAAAAAAATAGATAAATTTTTTATTAAAATAATATATTTTAATAAAAAATTTAGAAATCTCAAAATAAAAATTATATATTTATTTCTTTAAAAATAAAAAAAAGAAAAGAAATCATGTCCTAGTCTAAATATTCGTAAGCAAAAAGAATGGTAGTATTTCATGAACTTTGACCAGATCAAAGAAAGATATACCAAAAGTTGAAGAGATGAGGTTGTCGGCTCCTCCAAGTTGAGATATCTCGAGCAGTTCAAAAAAACATGTTTTTCTAGCTGTAAAGAGTCGGATTCGGGCCTCTCCCTGTTGGAGGCAGTTGAAGCACAAAGTAATTCAACTGTCAAAATCTCACTTCTTTTAAAAGATTAAAGAGTTATTAGTTGCAATTACAAATCTCTCATTTCTCAAATTATTTTAACTGAAGAAGTGATTCTCGAAGTTTGAATGAACATGTTCTTTTTAATATCTTTCACGTTTCTCCAACTCTGCCTTGTTCCACTTTACTTCTCTTACACATCTTATTATCTTAATAATGGGACCTCTTTATAAAGTATAAACCCACGCATTAATTCACACATATGCATTATTATTATTATTATTGAGGTGGGTCAAATATTTAATAATGAATAATCTGATTCATCATCGATAACTCAGGGTCCAGGAAGATAATTACTTCTTAAATATTAGTGGTTGACAATAATATATATATATATATATAGAGAGAGAGAGAGAGAGAGAGAGAGAGAGAGAGAGAGAGAAGTTCAATAAAGGGAAAAGATAAAGGTTATTTACTCTCAGTTTATAAGCAAACGAAGAAGGAGTTACATTACTACTGTGCCTGTGATTCCTTTTTCTTCAGTTTGTGAAAACTTATTGCTTATGCCATTGGTATTTCAAGTCGCTTCTTCAAGATAGACAGTCATCCCAAATAGTTGACGAGTAAAAGTATCAAAGCTTAGAATAGAACCCAACACCTAAAAGGCAGCATAGTCTGCTCAAGTCAATTATAGATTGTGAATGCTATCTCTCGTGCTTACATGCCTTATGGTATGATTTGATCCAATACCACCGATTTAAAATAACTAAAGTTAATTTGTTTTAAACATTGTTATATATGTTGATACAAGAGTATAAGAAAGTTACGTATACAATAAGATCAGAAATATCTTAATTTTATTGTATTAAAGTAGAAAATTTTAGTATATTCTTGAAATAAGAATTTCTCTTCACTTCAGGATTTTTTATTTCTGAATAAGAGAAAAAGGTATAAAAATATAAATGAATTTTTATTATGTGAATTGTCAGAAATGTAGAATCCGTATAATTATGTCTTTTCCCTCATCCTAAAGTAAAAATTTCTCTTTATTTCAATAGTGTATCAAATTGTCTCTCAAAATAAGGGTGCAATGGCTAATTCATTTTATAAGAAGAACTGCATCTTTGAAGGATCATCCACTTATCAAATTTCATTAGTTTTTCGTTGAACCACCTCTACCCTAGAGAGTTCATACGATTGACAAAAACTAGAATAGCATTCTCCTGAAGAAATGGTGGCTGTATTCAACAAAGAGCTCTTAAGCTGGTACCTCATCACTCTCAAACTCAAAGAAACCTTAGAATCCGGAATCACACGGTCTACTAACTCGGGTATCCAATCACAAGAGTCTCAAGAGCAGCAGAAGAAACTCCAGCACGATTCATCAGAGTCATTGCAGATTACCATCAAAGGAGACGAAGAAGAAACCAACTCACCAGATTCCGAATGGGTGATCTCTATAAAAGAAAAACTCGAGCAAGCTCTTCAAGACGACATAGCCAGCTCATGGTCTAAGCTATCAATCTACAAAGTCCCCCATTACCTTCAAGATGGCAATGGTGACAAAGCTTTTGTGCCTCAGATTGTCTCTCTAGGTCCCTACCACCACGGAAAGAGGCGGCTCCGCCTAATGGACCGCCACAAGTGGCGGTCCCTTCACCACGTCCTGAAGCGCACAAATCATGACATCAGTTTCTACCTCGATTCGATGAAAGAGATCGAAGAAAAAGCCCGTTCCTGTTACGAAGGACCAATCTCTTTAAGCAGCAATGAATTTGTAGAAATGTTGGTTCTTGACGGTTGCTTCGTGCTTGAGCTTTTCCGGGGAGCTACTGAGGGATTCAAGCAACTTGGGTATCCTCGAAACGATCCGGTTTTCGCAATGCGCGGTTCGATGCATTCTATTCAGAGAGACATGATAATGCTGGAAAACCAGCTTCCTTTGTTCGCACTGGATCGGCTTCTGGGACTTCAATTGGGTAATCTTGATCAGAAAGGTCTCGTTGCCAAGCTAGCACTCGGATTCTTCGACCCGTTAATGCCGACAGATGAGCCGTTAACGAAAAGCGACAGAAACAAACTGGAATCGTCTCTTAAGAATACGACAACATTTGACCCTTTGTATGATCAAGGTGGTCTTCACTGTCTGGATGTGTTTCGGAGTAGCCTATTGCGTACGGGGCCTCAACCGGCTCCGAGAGTTTGGATCAAACGCGGGTCCAATAACCAAAGAGTTGCAGACAAACGGCGGCAACAGCTGGTACATTGCGTCACGGAGCTTAGAGAATCTGGAATCAAATTCAAGAGAAGGAAAACTGATCGCTTCTGGGATATCAAGTTTAAGAATGGAATTTTGAGAATGCCGAGGCTTTTGATTCATGATGGTACGAAGTCTTTATTCCTCAACCTTATTGCGTTCGAACAGTGTCATCTTGATTGCAGCAATGACATTACATCGTATGTGATCTTCATGGATAATTTGATTAATTCTCCAGCGGATGTGGGGTATCTTCATTATTGTGGAATCATAGAGCATTGGCTTGGAAGTGATGCTGAAGTTGCTGATCTTTTCAATCGACTGTGTCAAGAGGTTGTTTTCGACATTAATAACAGTTATCTCTCTCCATCGTCGGAGGCTGTGAATCGGTATTACAACCATAGATGGAACGCTTGGCGTGCGAGTTTGAGACATAATTACTTCAGTAATCCATGGGCGATTATATCTCTGGTTGCTGCTGTGGTCTTGTTGCTGCTTACTTTTGCACAAACCTATTATACTATTTATGGATATTACAGGCCGATTTATTAAGTTTCTTATGTGTTCATTGTTTGCTATGATCTTTGCATTGAATTTTGTTGCCCTTCTCTTAAGGCGAAAATTACAGAATTTGTTAGTTTTTCATGTCTGTTTGTTGGTATGAATAAATACAATCTGACATATTTATTAGTCCGTGAATACTGAAGCAATGGCTGCCACGATTTTCTAAGGAACAGTAACTTAAGAGAAGGGGGAAGAATGTTGTCTGGCACTAATTTTTAGAAAAAAATTTTCTGAAAAGCGAAGAGCTCAGTTCAAAGTTGCATGAGCAGATGGATTATAAAAAAAAAAAAAAAATTACACTACAAAAGATGGATCGCATAACCCCACTGCAATTTTTGACTGGAATCCCTTCTACACAGGCTTGAAAAATTCATGTTATTTGCCTACATATACAGCAATAGGAGTTCGGCAATTGCCCACCTAAACAAATAAAAAAGGTTACAAGAAAATGGGTTTTACTAAGCCCTCAGAAACCCCCTAATATCCCCAAAGCTAAAGGAGATAGAAACATCAGAGATATCTGAACCAGTTTGCTCAACCAGGAATCGAACATACACGATGTTCAAACTAGTCCTCAAGGCAATTTTCTCCAGCCACCACATTCTGACATTTCTCCAGCTGTTAAAATATACAGCAGATAGTATCAAGCCACATGTGGATATGTGATTTAAATGGAGCAAATAAAGTTCCATCAACCCAAAAAAATCAATCCCTTGGAAGAAGGCCTGCATCTTCTGCCGGTGCTCTCTTTTTATCATAGCGCTAAAAGTAGGGAAAAAAACAAGAAGAAACAAAACCAAAGCTTTATTAATAACATAGAAGTAACATACTAAAAATGCAAAGCACTACTCAATGAACATCAAATAACCATGACCATAACTTTGAAAGAAGAAGAATTCAAAGTTACCTGTTTCCCAAATGTAAATGGCACATATTTGTATTTGATCATGTGTGATATCTGTCTCCTCATGGTAAGGGTAAATAAGACGACCCAGTAAAAGAGGAGTATGGGCCAGAACACAGGGACATCAAATGCACTGAAGAAAGTCATTACGAATGCGATGCAAAATGCCTTTGTGATTGAGTACCTACCAAAACGAAACATTAAGAACTTCAATACAGGTAGCTATCTGACTTTCAAACTGCTTCTAAAGGTAAAAGTAAGAAAGACATAAAATGCTTTTGCCAGTAAGGGACGTACTAACTTAAATTATGACCACTAAAGAAAAATCTAATTAGAGCCTTTCTTGGTGTTGTAATTTGACACTAGACTCGTGTAATCTAGCCAGTTAGACAATGTTACTCCTCATCATTGACCATATATCATGCCTCCATAATTTCAAACAAACCAGTTATAATCCAGTATCATTACCACTATTTGCAAGTTCCATGTGGCCATAGGTTAAGTGTCATATTATATTTATAATTCAAATCTTTCACAAAACCCATCTTTTAATCATTCTGCTATATCTATGTATGAATATCACAACATTAGAACACTACAATTAACTCTTCCATCACAGTAAGTGATCTAATGGTCGTGCCTACCAACCAAATTGATCTCCTCCAACGCTAAATCTAACAAGAGATGCAGCGAGCTCAGACTTTCCTGATAAGATACCATGAACCAGCCAATTACAGATCTCAAGAATTGCTTCCTGCATCAAGCATCCTTGCGTCTAGAACCCATCACAAAGTCAATTAATTCCACTCAGACTTCACTCAGAAACATCTCAAATTGAATCATCCTGATTACACAATCCAATCAAGAGCATATGGAAAGACCTTCAGCTCTCTATTTGCACGAAGAGAAGACATGATTCCATTTATAATCACCAATCCATTTCGAATACATGCACGAATTCTACCAAATATACAGCCGAAATTGGGTGGCACGTTAACATTCAGAAACCTAGAACGATCAATTATGAAATTATGGAAGATAAATAACAATCCAAAAACGACGAGGCTAAAAACCAGTACCAGAATTTAAACTCTGGCAGCCGGCGAACAAAGGGGCGGAACTCCTCGGATCCCCTGGTGGGCAAGGTCGGACCATCAGAAAGTTCCTGGATCTCGGGGTCCACCTGAGGGGAGAGAAACCCGATGAGAAGGTTGAGAATGTAAATGCCAAGACCATAGGAAACGATGTAGAACCCTTCCACGAAGTAGACGCGGATAACGTAGATGAAAGCAACCGCTAAGCAAGCGATCCAACGGTAGAGGACGTGAGGGGTAGTTTTGTCGAGAAGGTGCTGGTAACGCCGGGACACGGCGAATCTCCAACGCGAGAAGGCGGCGTTCGGAGAGATATCATCGGCGGTGCCGGCAGCTCCCGTGTCCATTAGGAGGTACTGGCGGTTTTTCAAATGGGCAGAACTTGTCGGTTTAATGTTTCTCAAAGTTGGGAAATTGGGATGCAGAAATGGTGCGTCGTTGTGAAGGACCAAGGCCCAATGGTCACAACCTCGCAAGGACGCCTCTGTTTGCGGGTCGTGTTTCCTATTCCTATTGGCCTTTATTTCGTCAACGTATTCGGCCGGTTCTACCCGATTAGCCCGTTTGTCTTTGTCTTTTCCTTTTTTTTTTTCTACATTAGAAAACTTCAACCTAGGAGAAATCATTTTATAGACTGTGTTTATATAGTTTGTCTAAATTAAATCAATTAAAAATTTACTTGATAATATTATGAATTAACAGAAGCTTTAGTTCTTATAAATTTATTAAAATTATAATTTAATCTTTGTATTTTTTATATAATTACATATTAAAATTTAAAACTATTTATAATTAAGTTTTAATTATTAATGGATATTGAATTCATCTAATAATATTTTATGTATCTTTTAAATTTACTTATTGACGTTATGTTTTACTTCACAAAAATTTATTTATTAATCCTTAATTGTTATATAAAAAAGTACTTATCTTTGTTATTTTCTTCAAAAGAAGAAAAAATTAGGATAAGATTCAAAATGTTAAATTTTTTCTTGAAATCATTAAAAGAAAATGAAACTTGCTTACAAAAGGGAATGATCGGTGGAAAGGGAACTAGCGAGGTAAAGACTTATACAAATAACAAGGTTAATCGTATACGAAGGAAGTAGTTTGTTAAATATATTCTGATGCTTAAGTTAGTTTTCTAACATAGTCTCAATAAGGTGTAAAATCGAAAATCCTGAAAGAGGGATTACCTTAATGTTTATACAAGTGTTGAGGATGTTCTTTACTCATCTTTATCATCTTCTCAGGTGAGTAAAGAACATCTAAGTGTCTTAGTTGTTCTAATGCCATGAGTGTGATTTTCGTTTGCCGGTTGTTGCTGTGGCCACACCATTTGCACATGTTTCTAAGCATACCAATTGAAGCTGTTAGAGAGCTAATTTGTCTCTAGCATACTTGGTGGTTATGCAATCAAGGTTGATTAGCGAGGAGCTTCCAATCGGTCAATTTTGATCTTAAAGTTGAGTTTGGACTTTAGTGCTGTGATTCAATGCTTAGGCTCATTGTCACATTACCATCGCGTGGACTCGAATGATCATGACTTGGGTGTTCATTTTTGACTGCATCACTTGCTTCCTTGTCCTCACACTACGTCAACTGGCTGGGAGGGACCTTTCGTTTCTCTTTGCTAATTGTGAACTGACAATTGTAAGGTGCCATGATTACTTTGGGTTCCTGAGGTGCAATTGTCTTGTCATCACTCAAATCATGATCTGGATCGTCCGTTTCCCTTCGCCATCTGCTATTGGATTGTCTTTTCTATAAATAGCATTAGGAATTTTGAAATTTACTTCTTTTCTCTTTGTTTCTTCTATTATCCCTATCTATCTTCGATGTTCCTTTCGCAATTTTGGCATTTTCCTTGCACTTCAGTGATTCTTTGGCCTATTTTCTCATGTATGATGCTTTGCCCTTCCATCTTTTAGTTTTTGTTTAGGAAAAGTAGGCATTTTTCTCCTTTTGCTTCTAATCTTCTTCTAACGCTTCTGGGTTTTTCGAGGCTTCTTCTCTATTTCCTCTTCCTCTAGAACTGGAAATATCACTTATGGCTTTTTCCCTTTCTTTTTTGTGTTTTTCCTTTTCTTCATTTTGCTTGTTCTTCCTAGCATCACTTGATTGGATGCTCCTTTGTTTTGTTGGTTGTGTTAACTTTTTCACCTTGTTTTTTAATATAGAATTTCAACCTCTATTGTTTCATGTCTAGAAGGTTGAATGACCTCATTGATTTATTGTCAAATTTTGAATCATTTGACTCTGGTGATTACTTTTTTGAGCATGCCATGTTATACTTCTCACTTCCTATTCAAACAATTATGGCTCTACATTCTCGCGATGATATTGGAATTGAGAGGGCTTTTCTTATTGATGCTACTTTGGATAGTCTCAAGTGCATTCATTTAGATGTGAAAATGGTACCTCCCTCAACTGAGTGGCAAGATCCAAAAGTTATAAAGGAGTTGGAGAAGAAGATCCATGTGGCGGGTGAATCTATCTTAAAGATCTCTTTTCGACTCGTAGATGCTGATGAACGCTCCTATAGCTATGATACCTCTTCCTTTGTGATGTTCTATAGGGATATCATTAACCAGCTATATATCTATCCACCTTTTACTATTTTTCAGTAAGATATTTTTTGGTAGCTCAATGTCTACCCTTCATAACTTACTTGGAATGCTTGGGTTTTCTTTATTTGTTTTAAGGTGGTTTGCCTTTGGATACAGCAGAATCTTCTTGTAGACATCTTCTTCTTCATCTATTCCCAGTAGAAATCTAGAGGGTGGATTCACTTCACTCAATGGCTAGATTGGGTGATTTTTAAGAGTATGAGCATATTTGTTCGGTTATCGAAAAATTCTTTTTTCAAGGTAAGCATGGTGGAAGAGTTTCACCCCTTTTTCCTTTATGATGGGGACAATATCTACCCTGTCAAGCGGACAAAGCCTGCTCGTCAACCAAAGAATTGTCTCTTCAAGGATTATTCTTTAGACGATTAGGATTTGATACTCCATCTTTTATCTCTGGGTCCTTTCAACTCTTAAATTGTTATTTGTACATTTCCCCCTTTTTTACTTGTTATTTTTGTTCTATGTGTAACTTTCTACTAATTGTTTGCCTTTTTATAGGTTGTTGGCTATGCAGAGAGATTTTAGAGATTGATTGATTGAAGGTAGACCCATAGAACTCAAGGAGATCTGTGATTGTGCTCTTGCTTAAATGAAGCTAATAGTGGCTTTAGTCGCAAAGATTGAAGTTAGTTCTGAAGTTGCTTTGGGGGCCAAAAGTGAATGCCCCCTTGTCATTCTAAGAGTTCTTTGGGTAGGAGTAAGAACTTACCATCTTGTAAGATGACTTTGAGATTCAGGGTGACTCCTTTAAAAGCTTGGCATCTAACTCCATCTCCAACACCCCTACTTCATTTGTTAAGAAGGTTAAGGTTGAGGGGGCTAGTTTCACTCATGATACCTGTTGACACTAAAATCCGGTCAACTGGTTTCCTTAGTACAACACCCATGACTGCATGTTTAAGAAAGAGTGAAGATGAGCAGCAAAAGTTTAAGGAGAAAATTAGGAAGAGAACAATAACACTGGGAACTTATCGTGATTCGGCCAAAGCCAGTTATCGGCCCCTACATCCACGTTACTCTTTTGTTATTTGCTTTCCAAAGGTCTTGTTAGACCGAGTTATAATGGCTAAATCACTTTTTCATGACTCACAGTGTATCCTCCTAATGAGGATTATAGATACAAGGGGCTTTCTCTCACTAGTGGGGTTTTCTGTATATTTTTTCCCTCTCTCCTATGGTCCTTTCCCTTCCATTTATAGTGAGGGAGAGGGTTATAAGAGTAATCTTTTTGATCGACAAAATGATCACCTTCGCCGTTCTTAGCATTAAATGCTTACCGTCGGACAATTAATGCTGGACAAATCATTATTGGATTTTTGGGGAGCTAATGTGTATTGTTTGAGGCCTGAGCTATCAACTCTTCTGGCGCTTTTCAGGCTGCTGACTAGACTTTGTACGATCGTTGGCTAGCGGTGAGCTAAAGGGGAGATCGTGGGTTGAGGTCCCAGGGTTGTTACCTTCATTCTCATTTGGTTTCCTATTGGTCTTGATCGGCACAATCATAACCCTTTATATCTTAGGTCCTACGGTATAGCGAGGCCTAGTGGCATAGCGAGCCCTCGTGGCCTTCTTTCGATGATCAAGGTCTTTTTCTGGTGGAGTTGAATTCTGCCCTGGATCCTTTCTTCGTTTGATTATACTCCCTTGGATGTTGCCCTTCTCGAACCCCATATCTAAATAACGCCCATAACATAAGCCCCCCAACTCTCGGCTTGCCTCGTGAGGTGAGAGTTACGTCTTGGCTTTTGCTTCTGGTTTCGAATTTTGTAAAAGAGGGGTCGGACTATCAAATTCTCTGACATTGATTAGTGTTTTGAGGGAATCTTTCGTCTGGCGGGGACTTTGTATATGCGCAAGGTCCTTCCATGTGAGAATTCTGTGCGGGGCAAGCACATTACTTGGACGTGGCTCACGCAAGAATTCTATGCTTTCTACGTACTACTTGGACGGGAGATCATTTTTCGAGCCCCCGACCTGCGCAAGAATTCTGTGCGATTGGCACGTTACTTGGACGCAAGGTCATTTCGTGCAAGAATTCTATGCAGGGCAAGCATATTACTTGGATGTGGCTCGCACAAGAATTCTACGCTTTCTGCATACTACTTGGACGCGAGATCATTTTTTGAGCCCTCGATCTGCACAAGAATTCTGAGCGGTTGGCACGTTACTTGGATGCAAGGTTGTTCCGTGCAAGAATTCTGTGCGGGGCAAGCACATTACTTAGATACGGCTCGCGCAAGAATTCTACGCTTTCTGCGTACTACTTGGATGTGAGATCATTTTTCGAGCCCATGACCTGCACAAGAATTTTGTGTGGTTAGCACACTACTTGGACGCAAGGTCGTTCCACGCAAGAATTTTGTGTGGGGCAAGCACATTACTTAGATGTGGCTCCCGCAAGAATTCTACGCTTTCTGCATACTACTTGGATGCGAGATCATTTTTCGAGCCCCTGACCTGCACAAGAATTCTATGCGGTTGGCACACTACTTGGACGCAAGGTCGTTATGTGCAAGAATTCTGTGCGGGGCAAGCACATTACTTGGACATGGCTCGCACAAGAATTCTACACTTTTTGTGTACTACTTGGACGCGAGATCATTTTTTGAGCCCCTGACCTGCGTAAGAATTCTGTGCGATTGGCACACTACTTGGACGTAAGGCTGTTCCATGCAAGAATTCTGTGCGGGGCAAGCACATTACTTGGATGTAGCTCATATAAGAATTCTACGCTTTTTGCGTACTACTTGGATGTGAGATCATTTTTCGAGCCCCCAACCTGTGCAAGAATTCTATGTGATTGGCACACTACTTGGACGCAAGGTCGTTTCACGCAAGAATTCTATATGGGGCTAGCACATTACTTGAATGCGGCTCGCACAAGAATTCTACGCTTTCTGCGTACTACTTAGACACGAGATCATTTTTTGAGCCCCCGACCTGCGCAAGAATTCTGTGCGGTTAGCACACTACTTGGACGCAAGGTCATTCCATGCAAGAATTCTATGTAGGACAAGCACATTACTTGGACGCGGCTCGCACAAGAATTCTACACTTTCTACGTACTACTTGGACGTGAGATCATTTTTCGAGCCCCCGACCTGCGCAAGAATTCTATGCTGTTGGCACACTACTTGGACGTAAGGTCGCTCCATGCAAGAATTCTGTGGGGGGCAAGCACATTACTTGGACACGGCTCGCGTAAAAATTCTACACTTTCTACGTACTACTTGGACGCGAGATCGTTTTTCAAGCCCCCGACCTGCGCAAGAATTCTGTGCGGTTGGCACATTACTTGGACGCAAGGTCGTTCCATGCAAGAATTCTGTGTAGGGTAAGCACATTACTTGGACATAGCTCGCGTAAGAATTCTACACTTTTTGCGTACTACTTGGACGCGAGATTGTTTTTCGAGCCCCCGACTTGCACAAGAATTCTGTGCGATTGGCACACTACTTGGACGCAAGGTCGTTCCGTACAAGAATTCTATGCCAGGCAAGCACATTACTTGGATGCGGGTCGTGCAAGAATTTTACGCTTTCTGCATACTACTTGGACGTGAAATCATTTTTTTGAGCCCTTCGATCTTTTGATGGCCATTTGAGCTGCCTGATTCGTCTGCTTGTTCCACACGTGCGGTCTTTCATTTTCTCTATGACGGCGGGTAATTATGGCTTCCAGATTTTCATGTGATTTTCTGTATCATTATTTATTAATTTTCATATCCCCCAGTCGTTGGATCGTGGGTAGCCAACAATCCTTTTGATCCGACGGTAGGGCCGTTTCCCTTTTATACCAGGAGAACTCCTTCGTCCCTTCTCATTTGAAAATTTTCCTTCTTTCATTCCTGGCTTATTCTACTCAGTCTCTGACTATTTTCTGCTCTTCTCCCCCAGTTCTAGGATTTTCCCTGCCGAAGTTGCAAATACATTTCGACCGGACCTTTACGCCTAAAGAAACTATGGTAAGTCTTTATCCATTTCTCCTATCTTTCCGGTTCTTAGGGACTTTGTGGGTTTGACTTGTTAGTTTATTTCTTTGGGATTCTGTCTTGTTTGGTTTAATGGAGTTGGTTTGTTAGTCGTTCCTGGAGTTACCCGATTTTTCCCATCGGGCCTTGATCGTGTAACTCAGGGCCATCCTTTTTTCTTTCTTTTCCCTTCTCCTAGTGCGGTTTTGGGAAGTCACTAAGGTGGCTTGGGTTGCGCATGACCTGTGATCCGTGGGGGTCTTTGGCTTTTTTTAGTTTTGGTGCGGCCTGCTCGTAGCGGCCTAACCGACTTTCTTTCTTTGTAGATGGAAGCAGGTCATGTGCAACGTCGTCGCTTGATAGGGGACGATGACGAGGAGACGGGAGTGATTTTAGAGGCGACGGGGGTGCGATCTGCTGAAAAGGCAGCACCCAGCGGAGGGGGTGAGGTTCCATCATTCGTGGCCCGTCAAAGACCTTCAGAGGGTTCGGGCGTCGCAGTAAGAGAATCCTGTGATCGTCGCATTTTTAATTTCCATGCTTCTACGATGCAACGATGGGACGTTCAACTCATAGTTCATTCTCATCGGGTGCCGAGAGCGTGTAGCACCATGGTTCCTGCGGCAGACGATCATGCTGCACATCCCCCTAAGGGTTTCATCGCCATGAGTTTACCGTACTTTACGACTGGCTTTAGGTTCCCCGTTCCTCCTTTTATTACTGATTTTTTGAACAGAGTGAAACTGTGCCTGTTCCAACTCACTTCTAACTCATATGCGTCACTGATTTCTCTTGCTTTAATTTATTGGGGAAATCATCTACCACCGCTGTCCCCTGAGACTCTATGCTACCTCTACGACCTCAGATGCGTGAATGCGTCGGATGGCTTATACTATCTTACAGCCAGGAGGATGCCGTATAAAGATATCCTTCCGAAGGGGACTGCGATAGACAAATCTAATGTAGGACCTTACAAATTTCGCTGGTTCTACGTATCCTGCCCTTTGTTACGATACCTCAAGAATTTTGATTTCGTTCTTTCTCCGGGTAAGTTAGCTGATAGTTGTCGCATAAAGCGATGTATTATCCAACCCGTCTATCTCTTGTTTTGCATTACTG
>JANHAO010019629.1:0-13145 GCA_026873985.1 Saraca asoca
TACAACCGAAATAGTCGGTCGCTAATTCGGTCTCTAAATCGCTAAATACAACTTTTATCGATTCAGCAGCAAAGTAGTGGCGAGTTGGTCTCAGATAGCGACCGAAAAAATTCGGTCGCCATATTCGGTCGCCGTACTACATTTTTTTTGTAGTGAATTTTGCATGTCAGCAAAGTAGTTTTTTTGTTTTGGAAAATATTTTTTTTATTTTTTTCTACAAAAATAAAAAAACATGTTTGATAAACTATTTTTAGAAGTTATTTTTAAAAAATTATTTTGTAAAAGTGTAACTAAAAAAATAGTTTTTAGAAAATACTATTTAAGTATTTTTCTTATTTTTGTGTAAAACTGTTTTTAGATTTTTTTTAAAAAAAATAAGGAGAACACCTTTTTTTATTAATGATAAAGTTATAAATAATATTAAATATATTTCAATTTTTTTCAAAAATAAAAAAAAATTATTTTCAAAATTTACATTCAAACAAGTTTTTTGTAGTTTTGTTCTAAAAAAAGATTTTAGAATTATTTTTAAAAAACTATTTTTTAAAAAAATAAAAATAAAAACACTTGAAAACAGGACCTATATTTCATAAAAACCAACTATAATGTAATATCTAAAACTCTTATTAAATAATTGTTATAAAGATTTCTATTAGAAATTATAAATATTTATAATCTATAAGTATAAGATTTACGAAGTGCATTTAAAAAATAATAAATAATTTTATTCGATAATTCATAATTTTATGGTATATACATCAATTGTTTTGATCTATTCAATTATTTTAGTAATTTTAAATAAATAAATAAATAAATGTATCATTTTTTTCTTTTGTCTTATTGCTTAAACAAGTTATTTATTTTTAAGTATTTAATAATTATATAATTTATTTTATTAAAAAATTTAAGTTTTAGATTTTCCTAAATAATGTTGCAGTTTTAATAAGTAGCTTTTAAAGGAGGTGACATCGTGTTTTAACTGTTTCTTTACTTACGTAGATCATTCAATGAATTTTAGATAAATTAAAGGTTTAATAAAAAATTATGGTGTATAGAACCTAAAACTTTATGGATATTTATGGTATTTTACTAAGTTAAATTTTAAAATGTAATGAAGCTACATTTAAATTATTGTTTTAAATATCGAACTTTTTGAAAGCTGTTTTAAATATTTGGAGTGCTTTTGAGATTTTAATTAATCGAACTGTTAATTTTATAAAGGCATATTTAAAAGTTAACTTTACAGTGACAGCCTTTTTTTCTTTTTTTTCTTTTTTTTTCCATTCAGACTAAGAATGTGCTTTAGCTTGTATAAACAATAAATGAAATTAGAAAGCACTGTTGCCCCATCGAATTTACTTGGTTTTATACTTTGTAAAACCTGTTGCGTTTTAATCATTCCCATAAGCTAACATAAGGTTTTGGGAAAATAAATGAAGTAGAAAATATTTGTTTTAGCAAGTTAAATGTTTGAAGCTTTGATTGTAATTGAACAGTAAATACGTAGTAGACATTTTAGTTGTTTAAGCATATGAAGCTCTTATTTAAATGAGTTTTTAACGTGTGAAGATGATTTACTTATTAAATTATATTATTCCATTTTGTATGTAATAAATACATGTTTTCTTAGAAATAAACACTTATTTTTACTAAAATCACTATATTAAATTGTTCAAGTTTTATTCAAGCTGAAGAAAAGTTTGATCTCTACTAAATTAAGGTCTTATTTTAATGCTTAGGAAGAGCTAAAAATGAAAAGATCAACTAGATGAGATATATAAAGCGTAGGAGGATAAAGCGACTTTTATGTGGCTTCAATAGCATATTAGACCTATTTTACAAAAGTTTTTCAATTAAAAAAAAGGTTAATAAAAATTTTAATCCTTATAATTTTACAAAAATTATAATTTAATATTTATAATTTTATTTTATATAATTATATATTAAAGTTTAAAATAATTTATAATTAAATTTCACCATTAACTTGTATTAAATCCAAATACAGAAATTAACTCAGAATCTAATTAAAAAAAATTTCTTCGACTCTTACACCATTTTCCCTCAATGATTTCAAGGAAAAAAAAAACTTAACTTTTTTAATCCTTGTTAACATATAGATTCCTTCTTCTTCTAAAGAAAATAATGAAGGCAATTTTTTTATATGATAACTAACGGTTGGTAAATTAATTTTGATGAGGTAAACATGGCATGCAAATCAATAAAAGTAAAATGCTAGTATATAATTTAATAAACATGTAAAATTTTATTAGTTAAATTTGATAGTAGTTGATGATAAAGACTTAATTGCAAATGATTTCAAACTTTAGGATGTAATTATATAAAATAAAATTATAAGGACTAAATTATAAATTCATTAGAATTATAAAAACTAAAAGCTCAATCAACCCTAAAAGAAAACTAGATTTATTATTTTATTTTGTATTATTTTTTATTTCTAATTTTAGTAATACGTACTTAAAAGAAACAAAAAAAAAATTTTGTTTACAAATACATTTTATTGGCTCTTAGAACCCTCATTCCCTTCAAACTAGCAAGCACCATGATACCAAAAGGTCAACCCAAACAACTCTTCATCCACTGTCCCTAGTGTTGTCACCATCGACAAAGACCTTATCATCGTGAAGAATTAACTCCAACTAGCAATGGAAGCCCAAACAAGGCTTGTTGCCATTCTAACCAACAACCCAGTAGCAGAGCTTCAATTGTTGCAACTCATTTGAGCTTCCAATCAACTCTTAGAAGTTAGGCGAGCTTATGGGAACTATAATTTTAGTTTGGTTGAAGTCTTTAAATGATTTTTATTAGGGTTGAAAACCTAACCCCTTTAATTTGAGAACTTTGAATTAAATCATAGATATGTAGCTAGTTAAGGGGAAATTTTGGGACCTAGGTGAATCTGAACTAATTTCTAGTCGAATCAAAAACTTATGTGAGTGTTGTTGTTGATTGAGCTCGATTTTATGGAATATTTAAGCACTAGGTTGCTGGCTAGAAATTTTTTTGTAAGATGAATATGAATGATGTTTTGGAAACTTATTAGTAACAATTGTACTCAAATGTTAGATTGTTTCTGGAATCATCCTTTGGCATAACCTTGTTAATCAAGTGAGCTCCAAGGGGATTCTTGGCTAAGGTGAATGGGTGATTTATGTCTATGACTTGTCATGTCAATTAAAGCTTAGCTGCTAACCATTCTTGGTTCCTTTATGTAATATTACTCATTTATTTATAGAGTGGACTGTTATGTTGAGTTGTAACTTAGTGTACTAAGGATTTGTAGTTTTATTAGACCTTGAACCTGGGGGTTAATGCTGTGAATTGACTTTTAAAAAATTTGTTGAATGAATTGCTGAGTTTCTCTACTCTATGAAGATAGAAAGACTCTATTTTAATCATAGTTGTAAATGGCATGCCATAATGCACACCATGGCCTATTGTGCCTCATAACAATTAAGGCATGACATTTTTCTGATGGTGTACCATGGCGCTCACCAATTGCACCTTGGCACAAGGCACACAGTGTGTGCCATATGCACCTAAAGTATTTTTTGGAAGAATGCTTTGATGGGCTAACATCTGACTCAGCCTAATCCAAAAATAAGAGTATCCAACCCAACCTTAGGACCAAGTCACCCATCCAATCTACTAATTACCCTAAAATAAGAGTCCTCCTTTAACAAACAAGAAACAACATAGAATACCATTTTGAAAAATAACAGAGAGAAGAGCAGCAACATTGCACAAATAAAAGCCAGAACCCAAAACACAAAAGCTAGAAAATAAAAGCTAGAATCAAAACACAAAAGCCAAAAACATAAAACAAAAGTGCAAAAGTAGAACTAGAAACATAAAAGCCAGAAACATAGAAGAAGTAAAACACAGAGCTAACTTAGAAAGATATCTCAAAACTAGGAACATAAAAGCCAAAAACATATAACAAAAGTGCAAAAGCAAAACACAAAAGAAGTTCTCTTCAACAAACATAAGATAAAAGTGCTGAATGAAGTAAAAGTTAGATTTTTCAGTTTTTTAAGGGTGCAAAATGTTTGATGTTGCTTGAAAATATTGCTCCTTAGAGCATCTAAAAAATAAGAATGATATTATTTGTACATTTTGTAAAAAAGTAACAAAATGTGGTATCACAAGATTCAATCGGCACATTCTTGAAAGGTATAGAAATAGAACAAAATTTCTATGTTGTCCTGACCATATTAGAGATGACATTAGATTGTTTCAAGACAAAAAAAAAATGCACTCAAAAGTTAAAAAAATTTGGCAGCCAACAACAAATTTCACTTTGAAGATTTTGATGATATGGAAGATGAAAATGGAGATGATATTGTTGGTGGTAGTAGTACTAAGCAAAAGAAAATCTTAACTTCAACTTCAAGGTGAAAGAGAGGAAGTAGTAGTGTTATGCCTCCTCCTCCTTAAAAGAAGAAGGCAAAGGCTAAAGGACTAATGGATTCATATTTTACTTTGGATCCAAAGAAGTAGTATAACAAAGAAACAATGCAAAAGGGAAACAAAACAGCTATTGATGATGCTTACAAAAAGGAGTCAAGGGAAAAAGCAATTAGAACATTTTCAAAGTGGATATATGATACAAGAATCCCCTTCAATGCTATCAACTATCCTAATTTTGCTACCATGATTGAGTCAGTTAGTGCATATAGTCTCTATATGAAACCACCTATATATCATGAGGTGAGAGTTTCATACCTTAACAAAAAGCTGGAATACACACACAAAATTTTGATGGAATACAAAGAGGAGCGGGCTAAAATAGGATGTTCTATCATGGTGGATGGTTGGAAAGATAGAAGAGAAAAGACTTTGATTAATTTTTTAGTCAATAGTCCTAAGGAAACTGTTTTCATGGAATCTATTCATGTTTTATTAAAACTGGACAAAAGATGTTTGAATTGCTTGATAAATTTGTCCAAAAGATTGGACCAAACAATGTGATTTAAGTTGTTATTGATAGTGCCTTAAACAATGTTTATGATGGTAAGTTTCTAACACCATAAATATCTTTTACCCTATAGGTTTTACACTTTTAATTCAATTATTAAATCCTTAACTTTTATAAATTATTGGATACTTCTACCAAGAAAATTATTGAAGGTGACCTATCCATATTTGTATTGGACTCTTTGTGTAGCTCATTGCTTAGATTTAATGCTGAAGGACATTTGAAAATTTTCACTTCTATCTAACACCATGAAGAAGGCAATGTCACTAAATGGCTATATATATAACCATGCTGGGTTATTGAATATGATGAGACGTTTTACCAATCAAAGAGAGCTCCTAAGGCCTGCAAAAACTAGATTTGCTATTGCCTTCATTATTCTTTCTAATATTTATCAACAAAAAGAAAATTTGAAGAAGATGTTTATATTAGATAAGTAGGAAAAAAAAATTAAATGGGCAACCGAGCAACAAAGGGAAAAAAGTAGCCATAATTGAGCATATCCCATCATTTTGGAACCATGTTTCTATTAGTCCCAAAATATGGTGAGAAAAAAATATGAATTTTGATATTGCCCTTATTCATTTAGGAGAATGTTATATACTCTTTAATTTTATTGACTCCAAATGATTTTTACAACTATGTCAATTACAATTAGATTTAGTATGCACAGTAGAAGTCCTTTTAATTGACAAGAATTAAATCAGGTTACTAAGAAGATAGATTATAAGATTTATGTAAAAATCAGAAAATATGCAAAAGCAATAAAAACAATAAAGAAACGATCAAAACACAAAAAATTTTAAAGTGATTTAACTTAAATTGAAACCTCTCAATTCAAGTCTATTCCACTGGACTAATCCTCAATTAGATAATCTCTTTTATTATAATTCACACGAATTTAACAGGGCTTCCTAAATGCTGATTTACAAGATTTTTACAAGGCTCTTGCCTACCTATGATACAAAAATTATTTAATCTCCTATAGCAATGATTAACCTCATTAGCTAGAAGATTCTACTAAAAATTCAATGCACCTTCTACCAATTATAATCAACCTCACAATTCTAGAAGGATACAAAAGGAAGATTAACCTCTTCCTTTATATCCAGATTCTTAACACTTAGAAATCTAAAATAGAAAATAAAGAGAGAAAAAAGTTAGATACAATACTAGAATTGAGATGAAGATCTCAATTAACTAATGCGAATCCTTCAGCAAATTGATTCCAATTTGATTGATTTGATGAGAAACAATGAGATAGCTAGATCACATTTTAGCTCTAAGATTTTCTCTGTAAAACTCTATGAATGGCTTTGAACAACTTAGTTTTGAAATGAGGCTTGGGTTTTTATAGTTGAGATAATCAACATAAAAAAAACTGATTTTTTATTCTTGAATCGATTCGTGATGGTTATAACTAATTATAACAAACTCATAATAGACTAATTGATTTATGAATCAATTCAGCATATGAAGAAATTCATCAATGAATCAATTGATGAATCGAGTCATAGTTTTTGAAAAAAGATGTTGAATCGATTCAAAGAAAATTCCAAACCTTCGGTAAGAAAATTTTCAAAACTTTTCCTTTATGAATCGATTGGTGAATTAATTCAAGTGTATTTCACAAGTTTTCCTACATAAATGGATTCATGAATCTATACGAGTAGCCAAGAATTGTTTTTATAAAAGTTTCACTTGTGAAAGAACATATAAAACGTTTGTTTGAAAATCTTTTGATCAAATACTCATTTAAAATTATTATTGCTATCTCAAATCAAGTTATTTTTTTTATAAAAAAAAATAGTTAGATCAAATGAATTTTGGATTCACTTACAAAAGATCCTATGAAATCAAATAAAAGACTTAGTACTAATGTAGAACTTTTGATCAACTCTGAGTAACTTTGAATCATGCAAAACAAATAAATACTCAAACTCATGTAATTAAATTGCGATGTAAACCAAAATTAGTTTTCAACATCAAAACCAAGGAAAATATGTAGCTAGGATAACCTAGGCTAATAGTTTCCTATTCTTTGAAGGTGGCTAGCCCTTTAATTCATGTACTTAGATTGGTTGATGGTGAGAATAAGCCTGTAATGGGTTACATCTATAAAGCAATGGATAGAGCTAAGGAAGCTATTGCTCGTAGCTTCAACAATGATGAAACTAAATATAGGGATTTTTTATTAATTAAAGATGGGAAGTGCAACTTCATCATCCTTTGCATGCAGCTGGATATTTCTTGAATCCAAAATTCTTTGATACAAATCCAAACATTGATAAAGATGAAGAAGTGAACATGGGTTTGTTGCAATGCATTCAAAGATTAGTTCCTGACATTAGCACTCAAGATAAGATTTTAGAAGAGTTGACTAAGTATAGAAATGGTGAAGATGTTTTTTGGGTAGCCAATAGCTATAAACCAAAGAACAACATGATCACCAGGTGAAAAAAAAATCCTCTTATTACATCTTGCACCACGGCATGCACTATGCGCCATGGCTCCAGAAGTCCATATCACCATCATGGCCCATACGTCGTGAATAACTATGATTTTAATCAAAGTAACTTTAACTAATATGTGTTAGTTAGCTTAGAATGGATGGTAGACGACTTAAATCCAAGGGAATTATTCACTTATTTTTTATTACCTAAAACTATAAGTAATCAAGCAATAAGTATTGTGAATCCATACCCTAAAACAAATGAAAATAAATCCCCTTCTACCAGCCCTTTTAGGCCATGGACCCCTTTTCCCCCAAGATTGGACTTTGAACTAAATTATGATTTAGTAGAGTGAGTAGTTACAAATTTTTGAGGATGCATTTGTATAATTTAAACCTTTTGGGTTTTGAGCTTGATTTGCTAGACTTAGAGATCACATGAGTAGTGGTTAATTATATGTATGTTACAGTAATGTTAGGGGCACCATGTTAATTGATAATCAACTATTAGTGTAAGGATTATGTGTGTGTTTATGCATAGTTGGATATATATATATATATATATATATATAGAGAGAGAGAGAGAGAGAGAGAGAGAGAATTGAATGATTACTTATTAGAATGATATTGTTCTGTGATTGTGTGGTAAATTGAATGACATGGATCCTTGATGGATTTTTCAAAAGGGATAAAAGGAGGATAACATGGTGGAGAGATAAGGTGAATAGGAAAAGAATGATTAAAACATGCCCAAGTTGGTAAGTTACTCAAAGAATACTATCTTGGATCCTTCTTGTGTTCCTGAATTGGACAAAATTGATTCATAATAGGTATTTGTATTCTTAAATTGCTGGACTATCGAAATTAATCCATAATATATAGGTAGGTATGCTTTTAACTTACTTGATTATCAGTGTTGAGTTAAAATGGAAATTTATGTTGCAAAATGGTTTGGTTGTAGGGCTATTTCATAATAGGATCTTGTGTTCTCTAGTTGGCTGGTTGTGAAATTTTATATGGTAGTAACTTGTGTTTTTGAATTGAGTGCTGACCGAATTGCTTATTTGAGCTAAATTGTTCTTGTAACTTCACTAGCTATGAAATTGTTCTTAGTTGTAACATGCCCTTAAAATGATTCACGCTGGTCGATGCAAGTAAAAGTTTTCTTTTTCTTTTTCTTGGCTGCCAACTAGATTAAGTCATGTTATAACTTTTTCTATCAAATTTCAAGTATGTATAATTTTGCCATGGTTGGTAGAACTTCCTTGTTTCAAATAGAAATATATTTGTAGTAAGATGAATGGTGAGCATGCCTGACTATTTATGATGATCGATTTGAACTAGGATAGAGGTGAATGACTTATTCACTAGATTTCTTTGAAACTCATTATATTTTTTTAAAAAAATGTTTTAGTTTCAAGAATGCTTGCTATCATATAGATCGCTTGTCCGAGACTAAAGACATAAAGCTTGGAGAAATATTTTAACAGTTGAGACATTTGCATATGTGCATTTCTTGAGTAGTTTTAGTTGTGTCAAATGGTATTGTCATGTGATAAGTAGTGTTAAGTATAGTATAGATTGTGTTTATAAGTGCTGGGTAGAGTATGTAGTTCTTTACTATCATATTAGCCTATGGCCCAATGTCTGAAAACAGAAAAAAATTTATCAATTTTTTTTTGTAAAAATAAATGTTTGGAAATTATATATGAAAGTATTTGTATTTTGTAGAAAATCTATTATGTCTTACTAAATTTTGAAAACAAGTTCTTATTTTTATTATTTTAATTGAGTTGAGTAAATCCACGACCAAGGACAGAATTGTAGGAAGTCATCCTTATGTTGTGTTTCCTAAGTTAAAACATGAGATATAATTAATTTGTATTATAAGAATATAATAAGATGATTCATTTCAAAGGAAGAATATCCTATCCACGGTGTTAAAAATTTAGCGTCTGCTTGGGTAAATAACTTAATTAAACATTTATGTATATAAACTTTATTTGATAAATTTCTCCATAAAACTTATTGAAATAAATTAAAATGATTTTATAAAAGGGTTATAAATTATTTTCATAAGATTAAATAAACACCTAAATTTTTTATCTAAAGTGCTTATGTGATAAAATAAGCTCAAACATAAGCTGTAGATAAACTCTCCCAATTGCAATCTTAATGTTAAATTTACATGTTGCGATATCCACCCCCACCATACACCAAGAATATTCTGTTCCTTCATTTCTCCTCTCGGTGTACAGGTATTTATTCCTAAACAAAGGTAAGTCCCACCTTTTATTTATTACTTAGCATTATTCTCCATTTTGTCCAAATACAGGTATCAAAATTGATTCCAAATCATAGCAACCTGTCCTTTTATTTATGTTATCCAGAATCTGTCATATGTAATTCTAAATTGCAAACAAGCTGTGCAGCTGCAGCAAATTAAAGATGAACTTGGGAGTTAGTGGATATTTGCAAAAGAATAAGAATTCAAATTCCTTCCCTCTTCTTGCAATAACCCATGAGAATCCCATTAACTTGTTCAAACAAGTTACGTCCCAAGATTCTAAAACCTTCATCATGCCATCCTTTCCTTGCACATTCTCAATTTCTTTCTTTAGAACATGTCATTCCTTCAACTTCAACCATTGTTCCCTATCTCTCTCAATTATCATTGCCAAGCAAAGTCTTCCACCCACAAACTTTTTTTTTCTTTCTATTCCACAATTTGAACACTTTCCAATTGCCCACTCTCCAACTAACATCAAGCAAAGTAGCAAGAAATTCAAAACAAAAATCCAATCCAAATCATTAATTATCAATTATTTGACTCTAGGTTGTTGGAACCGGCAATGTTGAACAATCTCAGACGCAAAGTCAGCAACGTATTCTCAACAAGCTTTAAAAAGCGTAGCAAACACTATCGTAAACCCACTAAACCTCCACCTCCTTCACCGTCTCCATCTCCACCACTTTCGCCCGAAACACCACCCCTTCTGCCGCCACCGACTCCGCTGCCACCACCAGTAGCGATCATGCACCACAAGCGGCCAAGTGGTCCTTTCCTCTTCCCTAAAAGCCAATCCACTGTTCTTCCTGATCCTTCCAACTTCTTCTCCCAGGAACTTCTTTCAACCCCATTGCCGACCAATTCTTTCTTCCAAAATTACGCTCTGAAAAATGGCGATCAACCTGAATATATTCATCCTTATCTCATCAAATCATCATCATCTTCGCTCTCTGTCTCGTATCCATCTCGATTTTTCAGCCCTGCCTTCATATACCAGGTTTTCGTTGCTGATTTCACCATCTCTGCTAAAGAAAAAACTGAACCAGTTTCGCATAAAAGCCATATAATCTCTTCTTACAGTGATCTCAGTGTTACTTTGGACATTCCATCAACAAATCTTCGATTTTTTCTTGTTAGGGGAAGTCCCTTTGTGACTGCGGCTGTGGCTCAGCGTACAGCACTTTCAATCACCACCATCCATGCCATCCTTTCATTTTCTTCAAATGATTCTCAGACCAAGTACACTGTGACGCTCAACAATGGTCAAACATGGCTTATATATACATCGTCTCCAATCAATTTGAGTCATACACTTTCCGAGATTACTTCTGATGGGTTTTCTGGCATAATCAGGATGGCGGTGTTGCCGGAATCCAACCCGAAATATGAAGATATCCTTGACAGGTTCAGCTCTTGTTACCCACTTTCTGGGGAAGCAGCCTTTACAAAACCATTTTGTGTGGAATATAAATGGGAAAAGAAAGGATGGGGAGATTTGCTAATGCTAGCACACCCTCTTCATGCTCAACTTTTGTCTAATAATGATTCTCATGTAACTGTTCTGGATGATTTTAAGTATAGAAGCATTGACGGTGAGCTTGTTGGTGTTGTTGGAGACTCATGGGTATTGAAAACAGATCCTGTTTCTGTAACCTGGCATTCGGTCAAGGGTTTGAAGGAAGAATCTTATGATGAAATTGTTTCAGCGCTTATAAAAGATGTTGAGGCTCTGGATTCCTCTGCCATAACAACAACTTCATCTTATTTTTATGGGAAATTGATTGCGAGGGCAGCTAGGTTGGCATTGATAGCTGAAGAGGTGTGCTATCTTGATGTGATTCCTGCAATTAGAAAATTTTTGAAGGAAACCATTGAGCCGTGGTTGGATGGAACTTTTAATGGAAATGGTTTTCTGTATGATGAGAAATGGGGAGGAATTATCACTAAACAAGGGTCTGCAGATTCAGGTGCTGATTTTGGGTTTGGAATCTATAATGATCACCATTATCATTTGGGATACTTCCTTTATGGAATTGCTGTTCTTGCGAAGATTGACCCAGCTTGGGGAAGGAAGTATAAGCCTCAAGCTTATTCACTCATGGCTGATTTTATGAGCTTGGGTAGAAGATCTAATTCAAATTATCCTCGTCTGCGGTGTTTTGACCTTTATAAGTTACACTCTTGGGCAGGAGGTCTAACTGAATTTGCAGATGGAAGAAATCAGGAGAGCACAAGTGAAGCTGTAAATGCATATTATTCAGCAGCCTTGATGGGTCTGGCATATGGTGACAGCCACCTTGTTGCCATCGGATCAACAGTTGCTGCACTAGAAATACATGCAGCTCAAACATGGTGGCATGTAAAGGAGGGAGATAATATGTATGAGGAAGACTTTACAAAAGAAAACAGGACAATGGGTGTACTGTGGGCTAACAAGAGAGACAGTGGACTGTGGTTTGCTCCTCCTGAGTGGAGAGAGTGTAGGCTTGGAATTCAGCTTTTACCCTTATTGCCTATTTCTGAGGTCTTATTTTCCAATGTTGGTTATGTGAAGGAGCTTGTGGAATGGACATTGCCTGCTTTGAATAGAGAAGGTGTTGGAGAAGGATGGAAGGGGTTTGTCTATGCCTTGGAAGGAATTTATGATAAAGAAAATGCATTGCTTAAGATCAGAAGCTTAAAAGGTTATGATGATGGGAACTCACTTACTAATCTCTTATGGTGGATTCACAGCCGAGGTGATGACGAGGACCCATTTGGTCATGGGCAACACTGTTGGTTTGGTCAGTACTGTCATTAAGCGTTGTAAATGTTTACTATTTCCATATTTGAAAAATTGCAATAAAATAAGTGATCAGTATTTTCATAGAATATTCTGTATTTCAACTGTTATCCCTTTTTACCATGTTCATTTCATTTCTTGTACACAAGATTGCTATGAGTAATATGTGGGACTTTAATGAATTCATTGTTAGCTGCATATGCCTTGTTGACTGTCGCACTTAGTTGATAATTCCTTGTACAAGGGCATGAGTAGCTCTTTGTTAGCGTGCCATGTTTTAAAACTTTGCTTTTCAGTGGTTTTTGTCCTATCATTGATAATCTAGAGGCTTGCTAGCCAATGGGCCCCTACAAAGGCATTACTTACACTAAACTATAGTGTACTAAGTAAACACTACCGAGACAGACAAGTCTAATTCTGGGGTCGTATCTCCATCATTGGTCTTGGTCATTACTGTCATTAAATGTTGTAAATCTCAATCATTTCATTATTTGAAAAATGATAATAAATATTTAATCGGTACTTTCATGCTTCATTCATTTTTTTAACTGATATCCATTTTCTCCCATTCGTTTCTTATTTTTTACACAATGAGTAAAATCTGGGGACTGCATGAATTCATTGT
>JANHAO010019630.1:0-13147 GCA_026873985.1 Saraca asoca
ACTAGTTTATATTATGCACATGGATCCGTGGCTGGGTTTCGAAAAATTTTAAATTTTCGCTGTGCTTGCTACCCGAAACCCAACAAATTAGGCTAGCGAAAGTCCAATAGGCTAGTCAATGTTCCATGGGCTGATCTAGTAGAAAGAGGCCCATGACCTCTGGAGCGAGGTTGCGGAAGCTAGATGGCAACTCGCTTCAATACAAGCTCAGGTCACCAAGTGAGAGCAGAACGCTTAGCAAGCTCCCTTATTGCTATCACTGCAAATGTCCAATCAATAGCTTGGATCAAACTTCCAACCAACAAATCATTCCTCGAAAAATCAGCAATGATTTACCTTGCATTTATTGCCCGAAGCCAAGCATTTATTTCTCACTGCGGCGATAATGGTAGTTTTTATAGTTTGTCGAATTACATTTGTAATCCTCTCTATGCCTATAAATAAAAACAAGAGTCATTGTATCAGGATATAGAAAAAATATATACAGAAATTCTGCAAAAATAGCCATAGACATATGTATTGTTGCTTTACATCACTATATAGTGAAACAACCACTTAAAGTCAATACAACTACTGTGGACGTAGGGGTCATCTTGACTTTAGCCAAACTATGATAAAACTTTCCGTGTTTTCTATGCTCTTCCTTTGAATCTCTTGCCATCTTCTTACATTCTATACACTCTTAACAGCAGTTTGGTTCTTAGAATCTTAGTTGACTGATTACCAAAATCGACCATCAACAATTTCAAAATTTGTGTAACTTAAAGATTTAATTTATAAATTTTTATAGTTGAAGGTAAAATCCAATTACCTCAAAATTAAGGAGATATTTTTTTTCTAATATTTTATAGGACATTTGTTCAAAAGAATCAAAACTTATCAACAAAGGGTGATTCTCTTCTCACGCTTGTATTTTATGACTAACTCACACCTTCTTACATTACTTATGGTCAACGATAATTTGTTTAAAGAAAAACATAAATCAACACATGAAAATATAAATATGTGCTTAACTTTTCATTAAAAAAAATTAGGTCAAAACTTCAACTTATAAGATATGGCGATTTGTATTTTTATTTTTATAATAATATGATTTGCATATATGTCATATTTTGAAGAGCATACTATCAAATAAAATTCGAAAGAAATCAAAGTTAGTTTTGAAAGTTAACACGTGTCAATTAACTTTCCGTTACGTATTGGACAAATTTTTCTTTGGGTATCTTAATCTAGTCACATTTTTTCCACCAAATCTTATTTTTCAATGAAAGCCTTAAAGTCCTGATATTCAACTTGCACTCCATTCGTTGACTTGCAGCATTAAGATGGAACAAGAAATGAAAAGGAAGCACACGGAAGGAGGACAGTGTGGTCATTTACCAAAATTATAACAGTCATCCAAGACAATAGACTGATCAGGTTATAAAGAATAGGCACAACATTCTTTTATTGCAAATTTAATATATTATCTTTTCTCTGTTTAATGTTATGTTCTCTTCTAATTGACTTAGTGAAGACACACCATTATTTTACTATACATTATAAATTGTAACTACCTTTTTTTATGGGGTGATAATAAAAACACCTTTTATGACTAGAATGTACAAGTATTCCTCCCAAAACATTTATTACTAATTTGGATCCCTTCAATTTTTTGAAGGAATTGAAGTTGTAAAATTAAGAAAAAAATATATATAAAAGCTTTATTATATTAAGATTGTGGGTCCCAATAAAAAAAGTATAGGGTCCAAAAAGAGAATTTAATTTTATCTCTCTTCAATTTATTCCCTAAATTTAAATTTAGGGAACCTACATACCTTCATCACCAACCACGCAAGTGGCTATTGCCAAGTCATAATGACAAGAAGTCTTTGTTTGATACTCCTATACTTTTTTGTTCGTTATTTTGAAATTTTTTCTTTTTTATTTATCATTCTAGAAAATTAAGAATATATTTATTTTTTTAAATTTTGTCCCATCATTTTAGTAAATCTTCAACTACTTCATCTATGATTTGACCTTTAACAAATAATAGATTAATAAAAGATAATCCTTTTCTCCTAAAAATAAGGCTATTTATTAACATTCTTAATTTTTGTGCATTTATCTTAAATAACAAATAAAAAGGAATGAAGGGAATACATTGATTATTAATTTCAATAATCAATTTTATATTTTTTTAGAAATATTTGATTATACTTCTAAAATTTTTAACAATCAATTATAGGAAAAAGTTTTGATTAAACTTGAAGCTTTTTGGAGAAATTTATTTATATCATGATTATAAACATACAAACATTAAGATCCATATTCAAACTAATCTTTTTTTTTTCTTTTGAACTTCATTGGTTTATGCTACAATGTTAATCAATTTTTTTATTGCACTTTTTAATAATTTAAAACTAAAAAGGTGATTAAAATAAATTTTATATAATCACTTTTCAAATAATGCTATCAATATGAAATAAATTTCGTATGATTAATTACCATTACCCCCAAACAAGTCATAAGATAGTTGTATAATATTAAAAGCCAAAATTTATTCTATCTAAGTGCTCCTAGGAGTGTAAACGATTTAAGTTGGGCCGAAACTTAACACTTCAAACCTATAAAAAAGTTGAGCTCAAGCCGAGCTTGTTTAATAAACTAGTTTGGAATTGATTTCAAACTCATTAATAAATAAATAAATTCAACTAAAATATAAATAATATTTATCTATAATTATAAAAATATTCATATCTTCAATTTTTCACATTTTAAAATTTTATTCAAAAATAATTCATCATTTTATCTTTAAATTGTTTACATTACAAAATTTATACAAATTATGAAATCATTTATTAAGTTATTATACTGAAAAGAAATTAGATAATAAATATTTTAAAAAAATTATCTAATAAAAATAAAAATAATAAAAATAATTATATCATCATATTTAAAAATAATTATATGATATTATATATTTTTATATCAATATATTATTTATAACATAATATATATATATATAATTAAACGAGTTGTTTGAGAATTAAATCAGTGAACTTTTAAGATTCTCAAAGTTGGCTCATTTGTTAATCAAATCTAATTTTATATTTAACTTTATTTATTTATTAATTGGATGGAATCGAGTTGAGCCTTTACGTGAGTGAACTCAAGTAGCTCATAAATAACTTTACTTATTTGCGCCCTACACACCCCTAGACGCGCCAAACTTCAAATACCCTATCTTGAAACAGTTGATCCAAATGACGTGGTGACATTTCTTTCTTGAATCATATCATTGGATGCATGATTTCAACCTAATTTTGATGGGAGAAATAGCATTATTCCATTATAAAAGTAGGTAATTAATGTAACATTTATGAATTTGATATTAGATTGATATCATATTATTTTTTACTATTAATTTAATCTTCTCAAATATTTTGAAAGACTTATGGAATTGTTTCTTTAGGGGGTGTTTTCCAAATTTTAAAACTAATTTTAAATATTTCAATGTAAAGCTAGTTTTATTAATTTTGAACCAATTAAAAATCAAATTTAGCTTGATTTAAAATTAGTTATGAACTAGTTCTTTTATTACTTTGAATCATATAAAAATATAAAAAAAGTAAACTATAATCATAAGGCATTATTGATCATCTATGGTGGAAGGCTAAACCAGATTGGCTGAGATGGCTAATACAAAGACGAAAAAGGGGAATATAGATGAATGATTAGATTTAGAATCAAGAGGAGACAATATTGGATATTTGATTCAAAATCAAAGCACAAGGATTCTTCCTCCCTACAATACTATAAAACTTAATGTAGATGCATCCTAGGCCAAAGATAAAGCCTCAATGGTAGTCTTAGCCCAAAACGTTGATGGAGAGGTGTTGAGCCTGTGGTACAATAATTACGAATGCAATTCCACTCTTGCAGCTAAACTACTAGCTATACAAAAAGCCTTTATAGTTTCTAATAATATTTGGGGTCATCAAATTTAGGTGGAAAATGATTGTAAAGTTGCCGGGAAGCTCTCATGGGTGCTTTGGACTATCTGTGGAGAGTATTATTAATATTTGAATCTATTAGAAGTCTTATTTATAGTGTGAATAATGTGGAGCTTCTATGGTGTCCAAGGGATGGTAATGAAAGTGTTCATGAAGTGGCCAAATGAATAGCACAAGTTATCATAAGTGTATAAGAAATCTGTTAGAAATTCCTCCTAACATTGAATCATTTGTAATTCATTACTCTTTGGCTGCTTTTGATGAATAAAATCTTTGGTTATTAGCAAAAAAATGTATCATTGCATAAAAATATTAACTGAATATACTTTTTAAAGAAAAAATTAATACATTGTTTATCAAAATTTAAAAAGTAAAACAAAATATTTTAAAAGTTAATTATGTTATATTTCTATCTACATCTGCTAACGATGGATTTTGGTTCTACCAAAATCCAGTCAACTAAAGAGGTTCTTTTAGAACTCAAACTGCAATCTGGTTATTACCACAATAAATGGATGCAGAAAGGCAAGAAGAAGAGGAAGAAAAGTAGTAAGAAACACAGAGCTTTTAACATGGTTTGGCCAAATCCGGACAGTACCGAACCCTATGTCCACGGTAGTATATTAAACTGAAAGGATTTCTACTGAGTTTTAGTATGGCTCTCCACCCCTTGGATGCTTATAGAGTGCTCCTTCCTCCTATTTATAGAGGGGAGGAGGCTACAATGATAATTTTACAAGTTATAAATATGTTACATCCTGTAGTGTACGTACAAGACAAAACATATCCTTTAATTCGGCTCCTGCAGATTATAGGACCCTTGTTTGCTAGGTGTGACGTATGTTTGTCTCCTGCCTGATGAACTTCTTCCTGAAGGCTGCACCTCGTGAACCAGAGTTTTTCTCTTGGGGTCGTCATCGTTTCCTTAGGTAATGGGGTCGAGCTCATCCTTACCGAAGTGAGCTAGCATGAGGACAGCTGTTAAGTAAATGAACTGGGACTTAGCATCCTCGGCACCTCAGCAATGTAGGATTTTGTTGCTACTTGGGCCTTCTGCTAGCCCATTTTCAAATTTTGCCTATAACATACACTTCCCAACTCTCAGCTCGCTTCGTGGGCTAGGAGTTGAGTCTTGTCAAAAATTATCCCTTCGCTAAATACCATGCAATCAAAGCCTTTATTGCGCATGTCGTTTCATTAGTCCTAGATCGTTCCTTCCATTACACGTGTCTCATAATCACGGACACATCTACCTCATTTTCTCCTGAGACAATTAATGAAGTTGGTTGGGAGTTCCTCCAAACCCCTCGATAAGACCAAGTTGACACTATTTAAGACAAAGAAGGTCTTCTCCCTTCTTCAGAGAAGTCTGATGGGAACCTCAGATGAGCCCCCCATACCTCTAACATTCTATCTTTCTAGTAAGGTGTGTATAGTTTGCTACATAAGAAGCTTTTCTAGTAATTCTTCCCTAAGAATGCTGAGGGATCTTTCATAGATCTCGGATTATTTCCTCCAGTGATGCTGAGGGGATGAACCTTTCCAGTTGCTCCAGCTTGCTTTTCCTGAATCTGCTAAGTTGAGCAGGAAGCTGGAAAGGGGTTCTAAGCCAAGAAGGGTGGCAAGGGAAAGAGTTGAAATCAAACGCATTCACTATCGTTTTTGCAGATTGGGCTCTTCTTTAGGCTGCCAGTCTTTCTTCCAGTGTATAGGCTAGACTAACTGTAATTCATGACTCTTTGGCTACTTTTGATGAATAAAATCTTTGGTTATTAGCAAAAAAATGTATCATTGCACAAAAATATTAATTGAATATACTTTTTATAGAAAAAATTAATACATTCTTTATCAAAATTTAAAAAGTAAAACAAAATATTTTAAAAGTTAATTATGTTATATTTCTGTCTACATCTGCTGACGGTGGATTTTGGTTCTACCAGAATCTAGCCAATTGAAGAGGTTCTTTTAGGACTCAAACTGCAATCTAGTTATTACCACAATAAATAGATGCAGAAAGGCAAGAAGAAGAGGAAGAAAAGTAGCAAGAAACACAGAGCTTTTAAAGTGGTTTGGCCAAATCCGAACAGTACCGAACCCTATGTCCACGGTAATATATTAAACTGAAAGGATTTCTACAGAGTTTCAGTATGGCTCTCCACCCCTTAGATGCTTATAGAGTGCTCCTTCCTCGTATTTATAGAGGGGAGGATGCTACAATGGTAATTTTACAAGTTGTAAATATGTTACATCCTGCAGTGTACGTACAAGACAAAACATATCCTTCAATTCGGCTCCTACAAATTATGGGACCTTTGTTTGCTAGGTGTGACGTATGTTTGTCTGTTGCCCGATGAACTTCTTCCTGAAGGCCGCACCTCACGAACTAGAGTTTTTCTCATGGGGTCGTCATCGTTTCCTTAGGTAATGGGGTCGAGCTCATCCTTATCAAAGCGAGCTTGCGTAAGGACAGCTGTTAAGCAAATGAACCAGGACTTAGCATCCTCGGCACCTCAGCAATTTGGGATTTTGTTGCCACTTGGGCTTTCTGCTAACCCATTTTCGAATTTTGCTTATAACATAAGCTCTCCAACTCTTAGCTCGCTTCGTGGGCTAGGAGTTGAGTCTTGTCAAAAATTATCCCTTCGCTAAATACCATATAGTTAAAGCCTTTATTGCGCATGCCGTTTCATTAGTCCCAGACCATTCCTTCCATTACACGTGTCTCATAATCACGGACACGTCTGCCTTATTTTCTCCTGAGACAATTAATGAAGTTAGTTGGGAATTCCTCCAGACCCCTCGATAAGACCAAGTTGACTCTACTGAAGATAGAGAAGGTCTTCTCCCTTCTTCAAAGAAGTCTGATGGGAACTTTAGATGAGCCCCCCATACCTCTGACTTTCTATCTTTCTAGTAAGGTGTGTATAGTTTGCTACATAAGAAGTTTTTCTAGTAATTCTTCACTAAGAATGCTAAGGGATCTTTCATAGATCTCGGATTATTTCCTCCTGGTGATGCTGAGGGGATGAACCTTTCCAGCTACTCTGGCTTGCTTTTCCTAAATCTGCTGAGTTGAGCGGGGAGTTGGAAAGGGGTTCTGGGCCAAGGAGGGTGGCAAGGGAAAGAGTTGAAATCAAACACATTCACTATCCTTTTTGTAGATTAGGGCTCTTCTTTGGGCTGCTAATCTTTCTTCCAGTGTATAGGCTAGACTAACTGGTATTTTGATTTCTTGATGTAAATGTACTTCATTGAGGCTTTCAATGAATGAACTTTTTTCTTTGTCATTCTCGCGTGCTGCTTTTCAAATATTCCTCACACAAATAGCAATATGAAATTCAGCAAGCCACAATAAATCATTTAAGTGACCAAACAGTCACGATGCCTAAATAATGGTTCTATGCGCTAAAGTATCTTAAGTGATAATCAATATATAAGCAAATTGCACAAAAAACCATGAACGTTTAGGTCGCATAAGAGCTATAAGCACTTGATCGCATGAGAGCTGCGATCAATAGGTCGCATAAGAGCTACAAACACACAATCGCATGAGAGCTACACTTCATGAGCTATAGTAACTTTCTACGGAATGAGCTTATTTTGAGAGTCTCCATGCCTTAACTAGACCAAAAGTTGAAGTTGAACAGTGGGTTTTTGGGATGAGCCCCAATGCCTAAACTCGAAAGGTAGCAATAAATTCTAGTTTTGGGATGAGCCGCAATGCCTCAACTCAAAAGCTGGCAATAATTTCCAGGATAAGCCCTGGTGCCTTAGCTCGAAAGTTGGCACTAATTTCCAGGATGAACCCCAATGCCTTAACTCAAAAGCTGGCAATAATTTCTGGGATGAACCCTGACGCCTCAACTCGAAAGCTAGCAATAATTTCTGGGATGAGCCCTAGTGCCTCAGCTTAGAAGCCAGCAATTCATAAATTCTTCTCCAAAATGAGCTCCAAGGGGCCATAGCTCAGAAGCTGGCAATTCATCAATTCATCTCCAGAATGAGCTCCGGAGGGCCTCAACTTAGAAGCTAGAAATTCATCAATTCTTCTCCGAAATGAGCTCCGAGGGGCCTTAGCTTGGAAGCTGACAATAGTGTAGGGTCACGTGAGAGCTACGCTTTAGACATTTAGGTAGCCTCATGAGTGGCTAATCCTGCTAGCATCATGGGTGACTTGCTTTCGTCATAACATTTTGTTGAAAGTCTTACTAAAAAATCAATATGGGAAGTTAGGGTACTTTCATTAACTTTTCAAAAATACATCATAAAATGGTTCTTATTATATGGGCCTCTTCTCACCCAAGGTCTCGGTGGGGATGCTCAGATCGCTGGCTTGAAGGTTGCACCACGTATTCTCTTAAATGGCCTCTCTTGATCAAGTCCTCAATGGCGTCCTTGAGTTCCTGACAATTTGAGGTGCCATGCTCGACCTCGTTATGATAAGCACAGAACTATTGCTTATTTCTCTACCTATAAGGCACCCGTATGGGAGCAAGTCTCTTGAAGTCTTCCTTTTCTCTTTTTGTAGCAAAAATTCTGTCCTAAAAGTCTGAGAGGACACTGTATTGCTCATGGCAAGCTAGGGGCTCAGGTCGCTCACCCTTGGGCCTATAGGACTTCTTCGTAGTGTACACATCGGAGTGGTCACCTTGATGCATATTGCCTCTCTTCTTACTTTGGGTGAAGCCACCTCGCTTACACTTCGTTTCAAGCTTTCCTGAGCTAAATGTTTCTTCCCACTTGATCTACTTAGTAGCTCATTCATAGAATTTGGTTAAGTCTTTTACCAAAGACTTATAAGGACTTTTATAAAGCTTTCCATCTTTGCGAAGTCTTGCAAAGATTGTTGGTAGCATGGTTTCTTCAAATGGATTCTCCACTGAATTGGCTTTAAGTCTGAACCTGGCAATGTAATCCTTTAGTGACTCATGCTTATGTTGGAAGATCATTGCAAGGTGGCAGGGAGGAATGAGCTATCTCCTCAATGCTCGATACTAGCTGATGAACTTCTGCTGATACTCCTCCCAGTTGCAAATCGAACGAGCAGGAAGGCTTCTAAACCAAGCCTAAGGTACACCTCCTAATGTAACAGGGAAAAACCAGCATTTAACCAGAGGATCGACTGTTTGCAAATCCATTTGAATATTGAATGCATCCAGGTGGTCATAAGGATCAATGTCCCCATTGTATAAAGGAATAATGGGGACTTTGAGTTTAGAGGGGAAGGGCTGAGTCTTGATCTCTATGGAGAATGGCGACCTATTCTCATAGCAATCTCAGCCATTGGGAGCTCGATGGCATTCTTCCAACTGATTCATCTTTTGATACAATTCTTCCAGCAATGGGTCCCGTGCCCTAGATTATTGGCTAGAGGATTGCTGGACCTTTTGATCCTCATGGTTGAAGAGTTGCAACTTGGAGATTGTTTTTGCAAATGACAAGCTAAGGAATTCTCTCGATTGGCTCCGCTTGAACATCCAGCTTGCTGCTGGTGAACGTCCCTAGGTGTTACGATCTCAGTCTACCTTTGCACACCTTGTGCTTGTACTAGCATTGTGACTGCTCTAGTCAGCTCTCCCATCATATTTTCCAATCTCTCCTAACATTAAAGCTAAGCTTGTATTCTGTCAGTGCCATTAGCAATGGCAGCGGGTTGAAAAGAGTTAGCTAGAGGCAAGCCAGAAGTAACACCCATGACAAGAGCGGTGGAGGAGTCCATTATGGACACATGACCTTCTGTAGGGTTAACCAATGTGTTCGAAGCTCTAGTAGCTCTTCCCTTTACCATTGGAGCAAAAAATAAACTAGAAAATTGATGGGTCCCGACAAATGACACCAAAATGTTGACAGTGAACCAAAATCCAACCAACTGAAGAGGTTCTTTCAGGACTCAAACTACAATCTGGTTACGATAATAATAAATGGATGCAAAAAGGCAAGAAAAAAAGGAAGAATAATAGCAAGAAACATAGAGCTTTTAACATGATTTGGCCAAATCCAAATAGTACCAGACCCTACGTCCATGGTAGTGTATTAAACTAAAAGGATTTCTATAGAGTTTCAGTATGGCTCTCCACCCCTTAGATGCTTATAGAGTGCTCCTTCCTCCTATTTATAGAGGGGAGGAGGCTGTAATAATAATTTTACAAGTTGTAAATATGTTACATCATGAATGTACGTATAAGACAAGACATATCCTTCAATTCGGCTCCTATAGATTATTTTCTACGGGTGGGACCCTTGTCTACTGGGTGTGACATATGTTTGTCTCCTACCCAATGAGCTTCTCACTGAAGGCCACACCTCACGAATCAGAGTCTTTAACTTGGGGTCGTCATCGTTTCCTTAGATAACAGGGTCGAGCTCATCCTTATCGAAGTGAGCTTGCACAAGGATAGCTGTTGAGCAAACAAACTGGGACTTAGCATCCTCGGCACCTCAATGATCTAGGATTTTGCTACTACTTGGGCCTTCTAGTAGCCCATTTTCAGATTTCACCTATAACAACATCAAATTTGCAATTGAGCGTTTCAAATAAGATTCAGCCTCCCTTTTTCTAATTTAGGATGTCTTCATCTTTATAAAATTTTGTACCAATAGATTTTTTTCTCTTGTATCATATAATACATTAGAACCTTTTCAAAAATCCAATCATTTTCACAAATACAAACCTACATAAAAAATTGACTTTAATGTACCAAAGGGAAGATTAACTGATGTGATCTCCAATGGGGATGCCCATGGTCCTTTCTCTAATTCAACAAAATTTAACTATAAAATTGGAAAAAAAAAAGAAAGATATTCATGTCACACTCTAGAATAGGTAGAAGAAGAGTGCTAAGTGATAAATTTGATGCCACAAGGAATAAACTCTATAATAAGTCACAAGTTCTAGCAAGAATCCTAGGAGAGCACTCTCTAAAGAGAAAACCTCTTTAATTTCATAAATGTTCAAATATGAATTCTATTAGATATAAGTTTTCATAATAGTTCTTACTTACTCAAAAATAGATTAGATTAATGCCTCAATCAAGCCTAACAAAAATACCAAACAAACAGTCACAAAACATAAGCTTAAGCTATGACAAAATGTCCTAAAAACAAACAAAAAAATTGGACCAATCAACCTTACATGTAGTGCCCTAAATTAGCCTAAAAACATCCAAAATAAAAGACATTTTTTCATCAACCCCTTTGCCATGTAGATGCTCTAAATGGATGCCATGTTGGATGCTCCAAATGGATGCCATAATCCCCAAGGCCTTACTCCTCATTTGTGCTCCATAATGTGTGACATAGCCCTCAAATAGCTTCTTTCATCCTCCTAGCCTTGGCTTTTTTTAGGGGTCCCATTTGAAGGTGCAAAGCCTCTTGGTGATCTATAACTTGGTCCCTTATATTCTCATCACTCCCTCCCTCTTTAAAAAGGATTCAACATCGAATCTTCAACACCTACATCAAAAAGGAGAAAGGTCAGAAACATTTAAGGTAGCACTAATATTGTAATCACTAGGAAGATCTAATTTATAGGCATTGCCATTGATCTTTGCCACCACTCGGAATAAACCATCACCTCTTAGGTAGAGCTTGGTCTTCTTTTGAGTCAAAAATCTTTCTTTCCTCATACATAACCATATCCAATCACCTAGCTCACAAACAACCTTCTTCTACCCTTTGTTGACTTGTTATGCATATTGTTTCGTTCTTTTCTCAATGTTTTCCCTCACTTGTTCATGAAGTTGTTGCCTCTTTCCATCAAGACTAGCACATTCCCCAATTGCAAATGGCAATAAATCCAAAGGGGTTAGTGGATTAAAATCATATTTCAAAAGGATAAAATTAAGGAGTTGAATATACACATCTATTATATGCAAATTCCACATGAGGCAAATATTGTTCCCAATTTTTCAAGTTCTTTCTGATGATAAATCTCAACAAAATTGTTAAAGTTCTATTCACTACTTCTATTTAGCCATTGGTTTGAGGGTGACATATTGTGTGTTTTTCGTAAGTGCATGGTGTAGTTATAGTAAACACTAGTAAGTACGAGTCAAATCCCACAAGGATCTCACTATCAACTACTAGAGTTTGCAATTCAAGTTGTCTAAATCAAATAAGGGTATTAAAGATATTAAAGAAGACTGATAAAAGAACGGAACTTAATTAATAAATGAAGTTCAATTGTAAAAGCCTAGGATTGGGATTCACCACTCTTACAGTCTTCAACGAATAGTGTAAATTCTTCCTATTATAATTACTTGAATAATTGAGGATAGTTTAGCCTGGGTTAATTACTAGCCACTTTCAAGTTCTAATAATAGTACTTAAATCAACCTAATTGAACCTACTTTCATGATTTAAATTAATTTAAGCCCTTTAAGATCAATGCTAATCAATCCAATCCTAAAGAAACTTAATCTACATTCATGATTAAAGTTCCCTTATTCAACTATGAGGGTTTCGATGATAATCTTCTCCTTTTAGTACTTCAACTATCTACCTAAAATCAAACAAAAGGATGGCCAAACATTTTATCAAAAACTTAGTAGGCATAACAGTTGAATCAATTAATACCAAGTAATCATAACAGGAAATCAATCAATAGCAGCAAAGGACCATAAGTGGGTTATTCCCAATCCTAGAATAAGAATCCACTCACTCATAATGGAAATAAAAATCAAATTCATTATCATTAAGTACTTCATAATATTCAATACAATGCAGAAAAATAAAGATAAAGTTTGAAAGAGAAAACCAGGATGCCGAGTGATGAAAATAAAATGGAATTTTCACAAGAACTTCAATCCATAAGAGTATCTGATAATCTACTCAGAAAAAAAACATCTAAAAAATAGAAAACCTAACTAATCTATATGAAAACTATCTCCCCACTCTAGGTGGCTGCATAGAAAAATAGCTTAAATAGCAAGGTAGTGGACCCAAAACATGGTTGTGTCCTAGGGTGTGTTTTGGGCTAGGATTGCAGAAATCTGGAGAAAAAGTCCAGCACCAAACATGGCCAAGCCGTGTCTTAGGACATGACTGTGTTTGGGGCTGTTTGGAGCAGTTTTCTTTACTTCAAATGGCTGAGTTGTATTCCTTGCAAGGGCTCCTCTCCTAGCTTCTCCTTGATCCAAATATGCTCTGAACTT
>JANHAO010019631.1:0-13143 GCA_026873985.1 Saraca asoca
ACTTAATTTAGGCTTATTAAATAATGGCTATACATTTTAATATTTACATGTGTGGCCCCATATATGTAAAATTTTTATTCTAACATATAGCTGTGCAGATAGCTAGGTTAGACAAACGGTGTCAACAGGAATACCAAAAAGCATCACCTGACGGCTTCTTCCAACGTCTACTCTGTAAATCATGGTTTGTCCTCCACATTCCACGTACAATTTAAGCCGATTTCAGCCTCTTGTGACGAACTATTTGGGACCAACCTCTGGATATATTTGGTTTTGCATACTTACCACTTCTTTTTATGCAGCAAAATGTGAAAAGGATAGGATTATCTCCATATTTTACGGGAAATTCTACTCGATTGTCAGCTGGTGCAAAAGGGAGAATGCGTAGATAGTCGTTTGGTAAAGATAATCTGTATGTAATATCAGTTTTTGAGAGGATCTTGGTGAATACCAACGTTTCCATGTCGTGTTTGTTCTGAATTCAAGGCAAGAAAATGAAGCAAGTTTGGGGGGGTTTTATACTGAGCTTGAGAATTCACATTAATGGAGGATGAGTTTATTAAACCTATTAGCTAAGAACCGTTTTTCTAGCTAACTAGCACTTTTTAAAAGCATTTTATAAGTGGCGTGTCCAAGTTAAGATCAAGAATCTCGATTTCTTTTTCTAATTCAACATGCATGAATCAAAATTTACCTTCTACTAATTACTAGTTATCCTTGTTTGTTTTTGTTGTCAACCAAAAACGCAGAAAAATTATCTCGTGTAAAGTTATGTCACACAAAAAATTATTTTTTTAAATTCACTTTTATTTTTTATTCATCAGAACCTATTTTTGACTGGTCAAATTTCTTTTAGTCCCAAAATTAGAAAATTAAGAAAATCATTAAATAAAAAACATTTTCCTTTTAAAGGCCGCACCTTTAATATTAAAGGAAAAATCCACATCAAATTAGTCATCCTAATCATTTTTATATGTCGAATTTAGTAACTTTATCTTGAATACAAGGTCTCCCATTTAATTGCATATTGGCAGTATTCTGCCATGCTAGTTGGCATAAGTTATTGGTCATTGGCCACTTTCTTCTCTTCGAGCCTGCACCTGGAAACTTCCTCTCAATGCACTGGTAGATGCATGGGCGGTTATGTAATGCATCCACTCACATTTAAATGTTGCTCTCATTTGACTAATTATTATAGATAGCATTAGTCACCTTTATTTTAATTCCCTTACTTTTATTGATTGTATAGTAAGCAAAGTCTAATGTAAACAAACTTTATTTTTTATGAACTATTTATGTTTAGAATTTTTATTTTTATTTTCTTTTTGGTAGGAGGGAAACGGAGAAAGAAAAAGAAACAAAGAAGCAACTAATGAACAAAACAGACACCCATGGTGTTAGCTAGCAGAATCTCATCCAAGACAGCAAGGGATTTGTCAAAATCTTCTCTTTCACACGGTGGCTAGCTCCCCATTTGACAAGTTTATCAGCAGCTTGATTACCTTCTCTCAGTACATGGGAGAAAATCACCTCCCAAAAGTGGAGCAAAGGGCAACAATATCATGAAAAATCCCCCAATACAGACGGCAGTCGGGAACCCCATGCAAACATCATCTGAAAGCATCTTGAGAATCTGTTTCAATAACAACTCTACCATACCCTTTATCCTTTGCAAACTTCAGAGCAAAGAAAAAAAAAAAACAATCATTACTTACAGCATTCATGTTGGAGGCCTGCCTAGAAAGCATGAGAAGCCAGTAAGCCATCTTCCCCACTCATCCCTACCAAGACCCCCAAACCCAACAAAGCCAGGATTGCCAAAAACACTATCATCCACATTGATCTTCACAAACCCAGAAGGAGGAGGTTGCCACTTAACTTTCTTTTCAGAGTGAACCTTCTGCTGTCCATTGTACCACCCCCAAAGAGTTCGAGCAGTCTGGGAGCAAAGCATAAACCTTCTTGACAATAGGAAAAGGTAAACAGCTTTCACTCCTAAAAATATAATTGTTATAATCAATCCACATTTGCCAAAGAGTAATTAGGAAAGTGTAAGACTAGTCAACTTCCCTTTGGGATTTACCAACGCTGGTATTTCAAAGGAGCCATTCCTTAAAGTTGTACAGAAAGAAATTAGGGACATGAAGAATAGCCCCCAAATCTAACCAGACTTGAGACACTCTGGGACAGTCCCCTAAAAGGTGCAATGCAGATTCAAACACATTACCAAACATGGGACAAAGAGGTGAATCAATAAAACCACGCTCAAAACACATCCCATTAGAAACAATCCTGTCATGCAAACACAGCCATAGCAACATACAAATTTTCATAGGGACTTTGAATTTCCACAATCTTCCCCAAATAGGGTCCAAGCCACCATTATCATGACTAGAAAGCCAATCATAAGCAGATTTGGTAGAGTAAACTCCATCAACAGCTAAACCCCATGAGATTTTATCCTCCCAAGGAGAACCATGAGGAAAAGGAATAGCTTGAATAGAAAGAGAGATCCTCAGGAAATACTATATTCAACGCAGATAAGTTTCACTCATTATCTTGCATAACATCCCTAACCAAAAGATGATGATCTTGGGGGTGAATAGCCTCCACTTTCTCAGCAACAGTAAAAAGTCCAGACCACTTATGATGCCAAAAGCTCACTAAGCTTGGATTCCCTACCCTAAATACAAAGCCTTCCTTAAGCTCATCCATGCAAGTTACGATGTCTTTCCATATACAAGAGTCTCTAGAGTCGCTGATAAAAGACAAAAGATCAGATTGAGAACTTCTATATTTATGGGCAATAACCTTCACCCAAGGTCTGTCTTCTTTCTGAACAATTTTCCATCCCAGCTACCCCATAAAAGCAATATTAGTTCGACAAGCTTTACATATATCCCAAGTCCTCCTTCCTTCTTGGCTCTAGTCACAGTTTCCCAATTCACCAAATGGAAGCCCCTATGAACATTATGAGAACCCAGATAAAGCTATTCACAATTTAATCAATAAGGTCACATATACCCTTAGGCAACAAGGCAGATTGCATGAAATACACAGGAATGACATTCAAAATTGATTTGGCAATAGTTACTCAACCAGTCAGGTTAAGGATTTTTCCTTTCCAAGCTGAGAACTGAGATTCAATTTTTTAACAATAAATTGAAAATGAGCTTTGCTAGATCTTTTTCTGTCAATAGAAATGCCTAAATATTTACCAATATCATTGGTGAAAGGAATGCTGCTGATAAGCTTAATGTCATTAACAACCATCCGATGAACACCAAAGGAAATGAGCGCCTTAGATATGATCAAATTCACCTTCATGCCAGAAACTCTACTAAATTCATGTAAAGAAGCCATGATCACCCTAGATTGATCTCTTGTGCCCTTGGGAAACAATAAGACATCATCTACAAAAAACAGATGGGATATTGGGGGGACCACCTCTGGAAAGTGAAATAGGAATCCATTCCTTTCTGTCTCTCAAACCTTTTATGAATTAGCGAGGAAAACAACTCCATATACAAAACAAAGACATCCGGTGACAACGGATCTCCCTGTCTAAGGCCACATTTAAGAGAAAGGATCAAGCTTTTCTCCATTCCACAGAATGCTTAAAAAAGCCTCTGAAAAACCTTTGAAACACAGCTAATAATTACTCTCACAATCCTATCAAGGAAACCAAAAAGTAATAATGTCCATTCAAGGAACCTCTAGTCCATCTTATCATATGCTTTTTCCAAGTCAATTTTAAACATCATACCACCCTTTTTACTTTTAGTGTGTTTAATGAAGTGAAAAAGCACCTGGGCCAGCACAGCATTGTCAGTAGCACTTCTACCTGGGAGGAAGTTACTTTGAAGAGGGCTCACCGACTTAGAAAGAAGAGGCCTAATCTTGTTCACAAGCACTTTAGTGATAAGCTTATAAACCATGTTGCAAAGGCTTATAGGTCTAAAATCCTTGATACTTTGGGGAATTTCAACCTTAGGAATTAAAGCAATCAAGGATTCAAGATATCACTGATCCCTACAGGAATACAACCAGTGCTAAAAGCCTCCATCACACAATTCCACAAGGACTCACCAACCAAATCCCAATAAGATTCAAAGAAATCTACTTGGAATCCATCAGGATCAGGAGCTTTATAAGAACCTATAGTCATTAGAGCATCATGCACCTCCTTTCTAGTAAAATCACCCAAGAGCCTCTGGACTTCTTCATTATTCAATTTTGGAACAGATTCCAATACCAGAGGGATTTCAGTTAAAGCATCAAAACAACAAAACAAGTCTTGAAGGTACTGAAGCACAGAATTCTTCAGCTGATCTTGATTCACAGACCAAGAACCATCCTGGAGTTTAAGACACTCAACCTAATTCCTCCTTCTTCTGACCAAAGTAGTAGCATGGAAGAATTTAGTACATCAATCACTCATAGCAAGATGTTTCAGTCTAGATTTCTGAAACCAGAACATTTCCTCCTGAACCAGAAAAGAGTTAAATTCTAGCCTTGGCTCTCTCTCCAAGGAGAACAAATAAGAAAAAGATCCATTCATCAAAGCACATTGAAGTCCCGCAACACAAGCCAGAATACGCTTCTTGCGATGAAAAATATTCCCAAACACATTTATTAAAAGAGAGATAGGTTTTTTGGATGTTAGCGAGCTTTCCCGTCATACTAAGAGACTCAAGCTCCCAACTCTGAGCAACAACAGTTTTAAAGGCCTAATGAGACATCCAAGCAGCTTCAAATCAAAAGGGTTTATTCCGAGGGACAGAAAAAGGCCCTTTACTTCTAAGAAGGATGGGGTGATGGTCAGAGTGAGTCAAAGGCAAATGGAAAGGGGCTGTCTTTGGGAAAAGAGAATCCCAACAAGGGGTGACCAAAGCTCTATCCAAGCGTTGAGAAGAAACAATTCCTCCATTAATTTTCCTGTGCAAAGTAAATTTAGGCCCATTGAAACCTAAATCTGATAAACCACATGCAACAATATTATCCTTCAAACAGATTCATCTTCCTACAACTAGTTTGCCCACCCTTCTTCTCATAATCATAAGCAACATCATTAAAGTCCCCATTGGCCATCCAGGGAACATAGAGATTATCAGCTATATATATCTCAACTCATACCATAAAACAGACCTTTGAGTAGGAGCATGATTTGCATAAACAACACTACATAACCACTTAAGGCCAAAAGATTCCATCATCATGATTACATGTTAATTAGAAGAACTAAAAACATAGAATTTAATATTAGAGGAAGACCCCAAAATCCAAATCCCCCTGCAAAACCATCAGGATCCCGAATGGCAAAAGGAGTAAAACCTTCATAAAGCCATCAGTTTTCCACTCGACTAAAAGAAAGTTTTTAAGATGAACACAAAATCAGGACAATTCATCTGAAGAATAGTTCTCAACTGCCTTTTAACTTCATTATTAGCAGCACTCTAATATTCCATGAAAGAATAGAAAAACAAGGACTAAAATTCATAATAAAAAGAAATAGAAGGCAAGAACAAAACCTGAATAAGTCTGTTAAGACTCACAATCATCAGGACCCCCATCTTCAAAAAAGTCATTCCCTGTCATAGCTTCAAGCCCAGGACCAGCATCCATATCTGAAATCCCCTTACCTGTTCAGGTGGATGTCCCCCATTCTTTCCAATACGGCATCTGTAAATGGTCCACCTCTGCCCTGGCCTCTAATAGGATTGGTCTCACCTTCAACTCCTGCCATGGGAAAACTCTGGAATTTCGATTTAGGGTAGCAAGTCCAGAAGAACTAGATCTACCATGTATTTTCCTCTTATGAGCCACAATAGAAGCAGTAGAAAATGCAAAATTGAGGTCACGACGAGCAACTTCCCGAAGGGCTTGATTGGTAGGAGTGAAAAAAATAGAGGAAAGAAAATCGAAGAAAAATAAGGAAAGAAAAGGGAATTTTGTTGATCGGTAGGAAAGAAAATGAGAGGAAAGAAAAAGAAAATTTATTGATTGGTTGGAAGGAAAATAAGAGGAAAGAAAATAGGAATAAAAGTATTTATATTATAATGAAAATAAAATAAATACTGAAACAAATTGCATGTTTAATGATTTATATTCATTTTTAAAATTTTAATGTGTAACTCAATGCAAACAAGCATATTCGGAGGTAGAAAAATTTTTGGATCATATAAATTTTTTTCTTATTTTGTGAAATATATAAAACATGGAAAATTCATAATATAATATAGTGACTTGATTGAAATATTTTATTGTTAAATTTCATTCAAGCAAATTGCTTATAAAATTTAAATAGAGTTTATTACTCAAAAGATGTAATTATATTTAACTGATTAATTAGTATAAGAATTAACTAAGTAATTAATATAATAATTAATTTTTTAGATTAAAATAAGCAATATATAACCATAACACTCCATGGAATATGTAGTTGCGTCCCTGTAACCCAATATCAGCATACTCCTGCCTTAAACACCAGCATTTTAACAAACTGGCAAGAAATGTTATAGCCAACTTCAGAGGTGGCTGGGTTCGGCGAGCTATGCACGACGGCGACGATGACGGAGGCGAGCGGTGGTGAAAGATTTCTCCGGAGCAGGACCAAGGCGGCCTGGGGAAGCTTCGACCGGCGGAGGGAACTGGGTGGGTGGGGCTGAAACTCAGAAGAAATCAGGAAAATGGAGCTTGGGGGTCTGAAACTCAAATATGGGAAACTGGAGGCTACTCGGGCTGGAAGTCCGAAAATGGGAAAATGGGGGTTACTGTACATTTTCCCTGCGTTTTCCGCGCACATTTGCGCGGAAAATTTCCTGGCGGGCCCCACGGCAACTTTTTCCGCTCGTTTTCCTTTTCGTGTGTTTTCCGCGCTCCAACCAATCAGAGGAAAACTCTTTTCTGCATTTGTTTTCCGCGAAAATTTTCTTTTCCGCGCGTTTTCCCTGCAACCAATCAGGGCCGAAACGTCCCTTCCACATCCTTGCCTTTACCAATCTCAATAATTCCAAATTTACCTCCAGCGTCACTCTTTGATTTATTTGTAAGCACCTGAGATGAGGACTTCAGAGTAGCAACATTTTGAGTAGAAGTGGTAGTTCGATCTTGAATTTTCTCTCTACTAGTCTGTAAGTCAAAAAGAGCTGAGAAAGAATTCTGATTTTGTTGTTTATCTTGCCCACCCCCGGTTTTAACATTTTTACCCTTTAATGCCCACTTCTTTTTACCTGTAACCATCCAATCACCAAAAATCTTCGAGCCATGTTTCATTTCATCAATTAGTTCCCTCAAAGATTCACTTCTACACATAGCCGAGCGAATTTACCATCATAAGAAGCTTTGACAGTATTCTTATCCATCTTGATTGGGGTCCCTATTGATGCTACAATTACTTTCAAAGCATGGGCTTTGTAATACAACACGTTTAACTCCAAAATTCTAACCCAAGCCAAAGTGGAACTCACAACATGAGAGGCAGGTAAGAAATCTGGGGTCCATCGTTGCATGATGAGGTAGTGATAAAAAATCAACCAGGGTCCTTCCATTAAAAGATACTCTAGATCCACAGCATTAGAAAATTTAACTAGAAAAAATTCATGATCTAAATCAATTATTTCCATAATCCCTGGACCTTCCACATTTGTTCAAGCTTGCATCTAAGAAACTGATAGCTGATAGAGTGACCCAGTACTTTGACAACCAACAAGCTTATCCATCGTTCATAGAGTTGTTCCATCACAGAGGCGTAAAAGTGAATTTCAGGCAAACATGGATTACCTCGATAAAATTCAATACGAGCTTTACCATACTCAATCAGGTCTTCCAATTCCTCTTCATACATAGGATCCTTCCTACCCAGTAAAGTATCCCTGAAAAAACATGTCCTAAAGAAAAGAAGCCGTCATCCAACTCTCCTAAATTGGTATTTCGATTTCTTTCGGAAAAGAAGAAGTAGTCATGCCTTAGCAGAGCGATTCTTCCTACGCCTCTACCCAGAAAGCCGGCTGCCCTTTCTACCCCATATGTCTAGATTGTGCCAAATATAAATTGAGTGATACTGAATGAGTATAAACGACTATTATAACTAACATCACTCAATTATTTGAATCAAAATTATGTAATAAAATCTCAACTTTAAGTTACTTATTTAAAAATGAAAATGAATAATGATAAGCTTGGTATAACTCCAACTAACAAATTAACACAAATAAGAATGTCAGTTTATATGAAATTATGTATGGTAGAAATTCTAAACCTCTGACCAGTGTATGAATAGAAAAGCTAAAGAGCTTGATTCAATAATAAAAAGGCAAGATTAAAACAAGAAGTAATTAATGTTTCATAAAAATACTATTTTAAATTAAAAATATTATTTGTATTGATTAATATTTTTTAAATAAAATTTTTTACCCCAGCTGACTCGAAGCTTTTAGGTCCGCCACTGAGTAAAAGTTACATATAACAGCGAGAATAATACTTGTACGCACACATTGTAAAAAAAAAAAAATGGTGTTATATTTTACAAAAAAATATATTTGTCACCAACTAAAATATTTCTGTTGAAAATTTAAATTTTTTGACAAATTTTTTGCAAAAAGTAATCATCGATTAAATCATCGTCGAAAAAATATATCAAAAATTTTTTTGATAAAATTTAGGGGTGAATTTTTTTAAAAAAATAATTTTCTCTTTTATCCATCGAAATCCATCAAATATTTTGTCAGAATATATACAATTTTTTTAAATTATTATGATTTCTTAAAATAATCTCCACCGGTTAATTAATATAAAAGTTCTGTTGAAACTTTTATTTTTTTAATTCCTCTTAAAATTATTATTTAATTAACAATAAAAAATTAAACATATGAAAATTAGTCAATTAATGCATAAGTTGTATTATTCAAATCAAATAATGTATAAAGCATATTATTCAAATTAGATATATAAAAATATCACTACATTTCAAGATTGAAAACGAACTCTTTAGTCGCCTAATCCTAAACAACATCCTGTTGTTGTTGTTGTTGATCAATGGGTCATCCAATACCCCCAACCATGTGTGGCATTATCCATTCATCAGTTGTTGATGTATGATGGCGATGCTCCAGCTAATGGTGGTTAAATCGATTATAGTGATAACTGTGGTGGCAAGGGGTACATGTAAGGGGGGCACAAATAACCATACACAAAAGGCTACTGGTAGTCATATGGATGCGAAGATGGTGGAAGAGGCGACAACTATTGACTCCGCTACTATTGCTAAGTCTATAGAAGTTGTTCCATTCGAGAGTAAATAACATGCATTTGTTTTGCATTTCAACAACAATACGCATTAACTACTACATTGTAGTAAGTGAAATACTCTCGAAGTGAGATGCAGTGATCGATACAATCGTCCTTACAGTGGCCTTAGACTATAACCCGTAGATCCATCTCTTCTTTGTCTTGTCCATGGTGTCCACCCACAGGTCATGGTCAGATGACTAGGCCACCTCACCATTCGTCTCCATAATGCCCTCATGCCTCTTTGGACTTGAGTCTACAACAAGTCCTCCTTTCTTTTGTTGAATTCTCCAACAAATTGAAACAACTAATTATATGATATTATAAGTATAATATTTTACTGCTACACGTAAAATACAATAATAACAAAAATACAAGTTAATGGAAGTTATTTACATAGGATTGTATGGCTCTAGGCAAGACCTATTGGTCGTTCCTCTGGATGTGGATGCAGTGAAACAAGCTATCCATGAGTGGTTCAACCCCAGTCTCAGTTATATGCACAATATGAAAATTTTCATAAACAGTATAGATTATGGTATGAATGTGATTATAACAAGGTAAATGTCATAAATAACATTGAGTTCAATTAATGTTACCATGCATAGCTAATGCTCTGCTATAGGGATTAATCCAATAATATGCAGGGATGAATCCTATTTAGTTGCATCTAATGCCCTATTCTTCTTATTTTATTCAAACTTGGACTTGAATTTATGATCTTCCCAATATTTGAGAAGCCCTCCCATTCTTCATCCCTAATCCAACCAGGCTGAGTGGGCCTCTCATTGCATATCTCATCCATGATATCTTTCATATTGATAGAACCCTTGTGATTGAAATTTTTTCACATGTCTTTCTTGTAAGAATAATTCCACTAATACTTTTGCAATTAAATAACAAGGAAAGTATCAAATAATTAAAAAAAATTATAAACAAAATTTAGTGTATGGTGTCTACTGGCTTGTGGGTATGGTAGAACCTAAACAAATAAAAACAAACATAGTTAGGAAATTAAAAAATAAAGTTCATGTCAAAATGAATATTAGCATAATCAATAATACATATCCTATCCTATACATAATGGTCTCCCTGTAATTAAGTACAGACACCTTTGGGAGTGCAGGATGTCCCAGGGCAAATGTCACACACAAAGATAGTGGCTCTATCTGCGCTGGTGTTTACTGTGTCCTTAAGGATGGCTATTGCTACTCATAAGGATGGCAATTTTACCCACATACCCATTTATCCGTAGATCTCCACTCGCAATGGACGGGTATAGGTATAAAAAAAATGTTTGTGAGCGGGTATGGGTATGAAAATGATACCCATAACGGGGTAGGGGTATGAGAAAATATCTATACCCGAACCTGTTTATCCGTTTATATAAAAAGAAAATTTATATAAACACTATACCTAAAAAAAAATGTTGGTTAATGGACTGAAGTGGAATTTCAATATTTTTCGTTGGGGCCATAATATAATTTTATATTTTTGGTAAGGACCTATTTGAAGTTAGTGAAAAGTTTATGAGGTCAAACTGTAATTTAGAAAAGTTTTTTTTTTTTAGTTCTAGCGGGTATACCCACTGGCATAAACCCGTATCCGAACCCGTTATAGTATTTACGGGTACGAATAGGGTATGGGTATGAAATTTTTTGGCAGGTACGAGTATGGATATTGACATATCTATCTGAACTTGATCCATTGCCATCCTTAACTACTACTATTACTATTGTGATTGCATTAACACCTGTCCAAGTGCCTCCATCTAGCCAGAAGTAGGTCGAGATATGTAGCTATAAAGGTGTCGTCAAGAGGAATGATAGTCGTTAGGCTATGACTGATCATCATATGCATATTGCAGCCAGGGAAATCATAGAGGGAACCTCGTCCCTAGGATCATTGTCTTCTATCTCATCCATTCTTGTGGTCTGTCATTCATAAATATTTACACATGACATCTTATCTGACTATTATGTAAATAAATTGGCAGAGTTTTTACAAAATCAATAAATTTTTCCATCCCTTTAAGAAAATCAGTCTTATATCCACTACATCTCGGAAGAAATCTATCATACATTCATCTATGATATTCTGAAATTTATATAGTATTTTTTTTCGAAATTGACGTTGAAATATATTAAGTTTTTATATCTGTCCTAATTTATATACATATTTTCTCCTATTTATTAAATATTTTCAAACATGTGAAAATCATAAAAAATTTTGTCAATATTTCATCCTAACTTTAAAAAAAAATTGACGGAGTTTTCATAATGATAAATAAATTCAAATTTTAAACAGCATAAAATTTCAATATCAATAGTTTCATTCACCAAATGCAAAGCAATAATAGAATTATTATTTAATATCAACAAGATAGTTAATAATTTCAAAAATTAATAAAATCAAAATATATATAATTTTTAATTTAAAAATTGGTACTAACTTAAAATATACATAATTCCTAAAGTAATATCAACACTCTATTAATTATATCATTTAACTACTTAATTATATTCAATTTAATTCAAAATATATAATTAATCAATTCTAATCCAAATATATAAGAAAATATGATTAATAATTAAAAATTAACTCCTACAATAATCCTATGTTAATAATTAATCAACTAATAGTTAAAAAAGTACAATAACATTAGTGTCCAAACGAGAAAACTAACAAATAAACTTGTAAATAAACTCAAGCCTAAAACTAAATATATAAAGATAAGAAAAGCTAATTAAATCATGATAAATATAATAGTTCAACAAAAATAATTAATAAAAATTTAAAATAAAGTAGTAAAAATAATTTAATCGGTTTAAATTTGTGAAAAATATCTTCAAAGTGCAAAAATCAAATTAAGAAGGCAATGAAAGGACTTGATGTGGTGAAAGAAGAAGGAGGAAAGGGTAGGGAGGAGAATGCGAACAAACTATTATGAGGGTATTTAAATTTTTTGACGAATTTTCGATTGAAAATCCATCATACATTAAAGTTCATTAAAAGAAGTAAACATAATTTTTTTAAAAAATTTGTGTCCATTTCTAATGTAATTTTCATGAATTTTAATGTGCAACATATTTTTAAATTTATTTTAATGAACTTTTGTAATCAGCAACTAAAGATCTATTAAATTTGATTGCTATTTTGGATGAACTTTTTTGTCTAAAAAATCAAATGAAAATAATGAATTTTATGTTAGCATTCTTTATATATTTTGGACTGACATAATACAATAAGTCTGGTTAATTAGGTGTCATTTTGTTGAGCCTACTTCGTAAAAGCTCATTTAGTGAAGTGATCTTATAACTGGACTAATGTGGATATGGGCCCTATGATTGGGCTTGTTTTTTATGGGTGGACTTGCCCCAATCCTCTTTATAATCACAGGGGAGGCTCCTATTCCTAACCACTTTAGAAGATTAGTTACCTCATCTAAACTGATCAAAGTGTCTGTGTGGTCATAGGAATAGTTTCTTCCTTCTTTTCTCTACAGGCTAATTTAGAATCAATGGCTTCTCCATTAGCTTCATTTTCAGGTAAGATCTGAAAACCTTTTGTTACAATTTTAATTAGTTTGTATAATTATATGCCATGGTAGTGATTAGATCATATGATTTATATTGTGATTGCATTATAACAATTGGTATCAGAGCCATTCTAATCATATTATGACTGTAATTTAGAACTATTTCCATATATGCATAAACCCACTTTGAATTATCCCTAAAACATCTATGGTAATTGATTATTTTTTGTGTAATTGGGTTCAATTTTTACCTAATTATAATCTTAGCCTTCTAGGATGATATTGTAACATGAAATTGTTGACAAAATTTCTGGTTT